>JAXIVJ010010576.1:0-46667 GCA_036785665.1 Chirona hameri | reverse complement strand
GCCCATCTCTGGCAGGAACTCCACTGTGGCCTCGTTCAAAGTTAGCGGGTTCTTACTGGCCGGCGGGTACTGGTACCTGCAGGAGGCCGGGGTAAGGTGGTTAGTCAGTCGTACTGGGACCATACGGAACACATATGTACATATTTAACAATCAAACAACATTACATGTAGGCTCCATTCATAGATAAGTCTGTCACTAACATGACATTCCTCATGCGTTGACAGATCTGTACAGGCTCCAGGTTCCTCTTACGACCTGAGTATAGATGAGAAAACCAAACCTGTGTACAATGTTTGCCTAACCCAGCCGTCGATCGGAACCAACCTCTCCCGCTTCCCTCACATTACTCACCCAGAGGGGGCGGCGGGCCTTCCTCGAACCATACAATGTTTACCTAACCCAGCCGTCGATCGGAACCAACCTCTCCCGCTTCCCTCACATTACTCACCCAGAGGGGGCGGCGGGCCTTCCTCGAACCATACAATGTTTGCCTAACCCAGCCGTCGATCGGAACCAACCTCTCCCGCTTCCCTCACATTACTCACCCAGAGGGGGCGGCGGGCCTTCCTCGAACCATACAATGTTTGCCTAACCCAGCCGTGGATCGGAACCAACCTCTCCCGCTTCCCTCACATCACTCACCCAGAGGGGGCGGCGGGCCTTCTATTAAGCAGGTTCCGGACCGATTCAGCCCGCTCCCCGGCCGCCTCCATCGCCTCGACGCTGGAGACGACGCAGCTGACGCCGAAGCCGGACACGGCCTGGAATCCGTCACACGAGCCGACCGCGTCCACCGACAGCGTCGACTTGACGAACCGTACCACCGCTGTAACCAGCAGGCACGGAGATAACGACCGGTCAGAACGGCGTCACAACGGCGTCACAACGGCGACACAACGGCGTCACAACGGCGTCACAACGGCGTCACAACGGCGTCACAACGGCGTCACAACGGCGTCACAACGGCGTCACAACGGCGTCACAACGGCGTCACAACGGCGTCACAACGGCGTCACAACGGCGTCACAACGGCGTCACAACGGCGTCACAACGGCGTCACAACGGCGTCACAACGGCGTCACAACGGCGTCACAACGGCGTCACAACGGCGTCACAACGGCGTCACAACGGCGTCACAACGGCGTCACAACGGCGTCACAACGGCGTCACAACGGCGTCACAACGGCGTCACAACGGCGTCACAACGGCGTCACAACGGCGTCACAACGGCGACACAACGGCGTCACAACGGCGTCACAACGACGTCACAACGGCGTCACAACGGCGTCACAACGGCACAGGATGCCAGGCCCGGGCCGCGCCCGGACATGAGGAATGGTAGCGATGACAGCACTAACTTCTAAACAGTCAACAGACTGTAATACCGACCTGCAACTAGTATTCAGACAAAAGTTTCAAACCAGTAGACGTTCCTTGAAGCCACATTTTCCTCTTTGAATACTCAACCCGACTTGACCATGACTCTACCATGTGATTATGAACCGACTTGAAGGCACAGAGGACCGCACGCTATAGCCACGGCGGTCTCTCTCGCTCTCTCTCTCTCTCTCTCTCTCTCTCTCTCTCTCTCTCTCTCTCTCTCTCTCTCTCTCTGTCTCTGTCTCTGTCTCTGTCTCTGTCTCTGTCTCTGTCTCTGTCTCTGTCTCTGTCTCTGTCTCTGTCTCTGTCTCTGTCTCTGTCTCTGTCTCTGTCTCTGTCTCTGTCTCTGTCTCTGTCTCTGTCTCTGTCTCTGTCTCTGTCTCTGTCTCTGTCTCTGTCTCTCTCTCTCTCTCTCTCTCTCTCTCTCTCTCTCTCTCTCTCTCTCTCTCTCTCTCTCTCTCTCTCTCTCTCTCTCTCTCTCTCTCTCTCTCACCGTGTGCGATGGGGTGTTCGCTGCTGGCCTCGGCCGTGGCGACCAGCGCCAGCAGCCGGGGCAGCGAGCAGACGGCGTCGCCCACGTACACGGCCAGGTGGGTCAGCGACGGGACGCCGCGCGTGATGGTGCCAGTCTTGTCAAACACCACACAGCGCACCTGTACAGCGACAACACAGAGTAAGGCAGAAGACACCGATAATAACCGATACCGACCGATAATAACGTCAGCATGTCACATATTCAACAGGACAGGACAGGAAGGAGTCCTGTTCTAAGGCAAACGCGACATTTTCACGAGCCAGCGCCAATATGTTGCCCACATACATTTCTGGCAGCCAACCCCGCTTGGCGGCCATGACAGCTCTGCCCAGCGTTCCACTAACCTTGTGAGCGTTCTCCAGCGCCTCGGCTCCTTTGATCAGTATGCCGTTCAGAGCGCCCACTCCGGTGCCGACCATGACGGCCGTGGGAGTCGCCAGACCCAGCGCGCACGGACACGCTATAGCCAGTACCGTCAGCGCGAACCGGAACGAAAACTGGAATATCACCTCGTCCCGGGTCTCACCGTGAACCGAGGTCACCTGAAAACATATACATACACGCATCGTCAATTTCCCATTAAACTATTTTCCAGCAAAAAAAGAGAGACATCGATTATTACAACAAAAACAATAGGATTCGCTCAAAGGAAGGAAATCCCAGACCGTTGAACAGATTGATTCGTCAGCACACACGAGACTCGTCTGCCTCGCCATACTTGTCTGCCAATGGCTTGATTCGTCAGCACACCCGAGACTCGTCTGCCTCGCCATACTTGCCTGGCAATGACTTGATTCGTCAGCACACACGAGACTCGTCTGCGCTCGCCATACTTGTCTGCCAATGGCTTGATTCGTCAGCACACCCGAGACTCGTCTGCCTCGCCATACTTGCCTGCAATGACTTGATTCCGTCAGCACACCCGAGACTCGTCTGCCTCGCCATACTGCCTGGCAATTGACTGATTCGTCAGCACACACGAGACTCGTCTGCCTCGCCATACTTGCCTGCAATGACTTGATTCGTCAGCACACACGAGACTCGTCTGCCTCGCCATACTTGCCTGGCCAATGGCTTGATTCGTCAGCACACACGAGACTCGTCTGCCTCGCCATACTTGTCTGGCAATGACTTGATTCGTCAGCACACACGAGACTCGTCTGCCTCGCCATACTTGCCTGGCAATGACTTGATTCGTCAGCACACCCGAGACTCGTCTGCCCTCAACATACTTGTCTGGCAATGACATGACGCCATGACGCCTCACCCACTCACGTAACACTGAGCCTGACAGGGGTGGACCCAGTGTCCCCCGCGCCGGTAACCTGGGTCCCGCCAAGCAGCCCTATGAGCCCACTCACGTTGAACTGCGGGTCGATGTATTGGATGTCGACGTATCCGGCGATGGTCCAACCTATCAGCGTCGTCAGCGACACGACACACGATCGGGATGAAGTAGCCTGCCGACAGAGACACCACATCCGTGATCAGATGGACGAGGGACGTGCTACACGAGAGGGGCAAGCCACGGACAACAGACGAAACGGACACATCACACACAAGCTAGCCACAGAACATGTATCGGGATTGTCACAGTTCTCGTTTTCTCCATTCCGCTGTTCAATACTGATGTCCGCGGCTGCCACGTCGAGAACGTTCACACGGAGCATGATATTCGCCGCTTAACATAGAGAACAGATACATCTCCGGCAACACATACAATATCTCACCCATTTTATAAAAACGTCAGGTCGCACACAAGTACATTTATTCCAAGACGTGCATCATCCACCAATACAACACCAGTCATGTGAACTGGCCAGTGTTTAAAAATTACTTTTTGGTTAGGTGTGCAGATGAAATAATTACTTTTGAAGGATGAGAAAATCCAGCATGCAAAAAAAAAAAAGATTTTCAAAGAGAATGGGAATTTTGACCACATAATATTCAATGCGGGAAAATAACTACCCAACTAGCTAATTTTCATCCATTGTTAGATACAAAATGTCACAAGTCAGGTATAACCTGATTGTTGGTAACTGTCGCGTTTGCGGGCGTAATCCGATGAGTTTTTAGAATTGTGTGAGACTTTTTGGAATTTGGCTCCCAAAAAACACCGTTCTGGATCCGCCAATGCCTATGAGAAACATAATTAATTGTCACACGGTGACTTGGTCAATATGGTGCAGCAAAACAAAACTATGCCTATATAATTCCCAGTTCCAAATTAAATTGGTTCAAGAAAGCATTTTAATTATCTTAACTAACAGCCGGTGTTGGTGGTATCTCTTAGAACTAGGGGCTCCGCCACAGGGGGGACGGGGGGACGATCCCCCCCCCCCCCCCCCACACACACACACACTATGAATGTGGGCGTTGCATGGAAATACTCGACTTCAGAATGCCTCTGCCCCCCCCCCCCCCCCCACACACACACAAACACTTTCGGAACGTGGCGGAGCTCTTGTTTAGAACTACCCTAGGGCAAGCTGACACATACCTGGGTGAAATAAACATAAAACTTCACCAAATACCATATCATCCAACAGCAACAAACCAAGTCACAAGGCCACGGCTCAGCCTGAGCCACGCAACTCGAAACGGTACGATAATACCGGAGACCGAATGTTGCCCTACGGTAAATAGAATACTCAACTTTTTGTCTCATCTCAATTCTCATCCTTCTCGCATGGCTCCATAAAACAATGAATAACTTCTTTTAAAAAAAACTAGTTTTCTGTTTTAAAAAAAATCTGACGTATTCAGAAAAGATCAGCGAACAATCGAATGTTTCATTTAGTGAAAATAATTCGGTTTAGGAGATAATTTAAGAAGGTTTCAGTAGGGTGTGCAGCCCACCCAAAATGTTTGCGTTCAAGCCATCCTCGGAGAGGTGCACGGCGATGCAAAAAAACAGTTCAATATTCTCGTGAATTCGAAGTACTGCGAACGCTATAGGTGAGATAATGGACCATTCTTACGTATTCATCAAACTTTGACCCAAACTTATTCCTGTAGTAATTTTAAAACCACGACTTTGTAACAGAAGGTGTTGCACTCAGGTTCGCTTGAAATCGGCCGTCATTGCAAGGCATTCTGAAGGCAATAATTTAAGCAACTACACACAATGTTTTTGCTGAAAACTACTGTATAGGCTCGGAAAACGATGAAGAATTTCCTGGAGTGGTATTTATTTTGCTACGACTCGTAATGAGCATAATATTGAAGAGTTTAGTTGGGTGGCATTTGGGTGGCATTTGGGTGGCGTTGGGTGGATTTTCTCATCATGGGAGGAATTTTGCTGCGGGATGATTTTATAGAGACATATGATGCGCAATTGTTTCGAAACAAAATGCAATGTGGCGTGTCTGCTGCCGTAATGCTCAATGGATCTGGGATGCTCTGGGAGGGATGTAATGCTTCCAGACTTAATTTCAGTTGGTTATGGCAGATAGGTGCCTTGCCAGGTTACTGTCAATTGTATTGTCTGGCTTGTTTGGTCTTGGTCCAAGGGAGAAGCCAGACAGTGTTGTATCAGTATTGAAATGCTGAGCATCATAGCTTTCTTTCCAGAGCTGTCGTTTTCTATAGGCCTGGTGGGGCCAGGGCCCTACCAATAATCTCACATTTTAACATTAGGCCTATGGCGTTGCATGGTAAGAATGACCTTACAATATATAAAGTTAGCATTTAGCATAAAGTTAGCCTACCAATCATTTTCAGGACACAACGCCCCTGTTTCTTTCCTTCCAGCCCAGGTAGTTAACCATTTCAATTTCATGACTTTCAGGTAGTATTGATTCAATGGCTGATTACCTAGATGAATACTGAAATATATGCAGCCTGAAGTGTCCCTCTCTCTCTCTTTCTCTCTGTGAAACTTCACTCCACACTTTGCAGGTGTTTGCTCGCAGCTGAGCTCAAAATTGAAATACAAGTCACAGTCTTTTTATTTACAGCATCATATCCACAGTAGCACTTAAGCATTATGAATGTCAATTAATATCCATCATCATTTTGCAATTCAGAGATGATGCAATTGCAATGCATGTAGCCTTTGTTGTCGGAGCGCCCTTAAACTCCAATCATCATCAATTCAGATATGTGGTCATTGTCATTAACAGGGCATGTGCATGGTTCAGCATGATCATTTGTATGATGTTTATCTTTAGTTCCGTGTGATGCAGGATCCAGGATGGTGATTAATGGATAGCTTGCTTGTGGTTTTGGACAGTACTGACACAGTAGGTTTTTAGGACAGTAGGTTTTGGACACACTGAAACAAAGTTGTTTTCTAGGTCAAAGAAGTTATGCTTTGAAACTCAGGCAGAACATTTAACCAACGCAGAAATAGCAATGATTGATGAGAAAAATTAGATGAGAAAAAAAGACAAAACAATAATTTAAAGATGAGGAAATAATTTTTGATAGGTGGTATTTTCCACACATTTTTACGAAAATTTAAACACTGGAACTGGCCCTCCACCCTGCCATGCTGTACGGGTGTGTGTTTGGAGGATGACGTACCTGCCACCTTGTCGGCCAGCTGCTGGATGGGCGCCTTGCTGGTCTGCGCCTCCTCCACCAGCTGGACGATCTGTGCCAGCGTGGTGTCCTGGCCGACGTGCGTCACCTCCATCAGCAGGGTGCCGTTCTGGTTAATGGCCCCACCGATCAGCTGAGCACCTGGGGTCAGGGGCAGACAGGGGTGTCAGGTCACAGGTCATGGGTCACAACGCCGCTCATCAGCTGATGACTGATCAGCTGAGCACCTGGGGTCAGGGGCAGGCAGAGGTGACAGGCCACAGGTCATGGGTCGCCGCTGATCAGCTGATGACTGATCAGCTGAGCACCTGGGGTCAGGGGCAGGCAGAGGGGTCAGGTCACAGGTCATGGGTCGCCGCTGATCCGCTGATCAGCTGATGACTGATCAGCTGAGCACCTGGGGTCAGGAGAGGGGTCAGGGCAGGCAGAGGGGTCAGGTCACAAGTCATGGTCACAGCGCCGCTGATCAGCTGATGACTGATCAGCTGAGCACCTGGGGTCAGGGGCAGGCAGAGGTGTCAGGGGCAGGCAGGGGGGTCAGGGGCAGGCAGAGGGGTCAGGGACAGGTAGAGGGGTCAGGGGCAGGCAGAGGGGTCAGGGGCAGGCAGAGGGGTCAGGGGCAGGCAGAGGTGTCAGGTCACAGGTCATGGGTCGCCGCTGATCAGCTGATGACTGATCAGCTGAGCACCTGGGGTCAGGGGAAGACAGAGGTGTCAGGTCACAGGTCATGGGTCGCCGCTGATCAGCTGATTACTGATCAGCTGAGAAACAGGGGTGACACGCAGTCATCGGACCAAAGCGCCGCTCGCTGGTGAGTCGGCAACACATGATATTCACTTATAATAGGCCATTTACGGAAAGACTGGAATTACACCAGTAAGGCACCGTAGTTGGCGATGAACGAGCGAGCGCGAAGGAAATGTATGGTGAGGTTGGTATGCGCACGCATAAGAGTGCTGCTTTCCTAGTACTGTTGCCTGACACCACACCAAATTTCAACTCGATCGGGCAAGTAGTTTCTGAGATACAACAAAGACGCACGTGCAGGCACCCCACCCCTGACTTGTGGAAAAGTGGTGGCTAAGGGAGGGGAAGGGGGGGGGGGGGTCCCTAACCACAAACAAAATTTGCACACAATCTGCCCGCCGTTGCAAAGTTTTGCGAGAAAACACTTTTCAACACCCCTCACGCGGCACGCGCCACGCGCAGCGGTAGTCACCCACGTAAGTCGGCACTGGTCTCAAACAGGGTAGGGTGGATGCCCCATCCACCCTACTCAGCTCAGCAAAGAAGCCCGCTTGTCAATCGGACATGCGGTTGCAGAGATTTGAGCTTCTCAAAAGCGTCGCCACGGGCCGGGCCGGGCCGGGCCGGGCCGGGCCGGGCAGCTCATATTCAATGTTTCCCCTACTCCACGGAAAGAGCTCGCTCGTAATCACAGTGAGTGTTATCAGTTCAAAGGTGAGGTAC
Source organism: Chirona hameri (assembly GCA_036785665.1). Taxonomy (NCBI): domain Eukaryota; kingdom Metazoa; phylum Arthropoda; class Thecostraca; order Balanomorpha; family Balanidae; genus Chirona; species Chirona hameri. Next base: position 38,736 of record JAXIVJ010010576.1, on the reverse strand, counting down.
TGGGTCGCGATTGAACCTGCATTTTTACATCAACCCACCTGGCCATCAACCGACATCATGCCGCCCCTCAACAGCGACAGGACGGGGAAGGGACAGAGGTAAGACGGACCTGGCTTTTTGTCGACCGGCATCGACTCTCCTGTGATGAGGGACTCGTCACAGAGCGAACTGCCAGTGATGACTCTGCCGTCCACGGGCACCTTGGCTCCCGGCACCACCTGGTGGACAGACAACACGCGGGAGGTTAGGTCACTGATGGGATGAAACTGGCGTACACACGCCCTAAGGTTTCCTAACGGTCAACAGATAACCCTACTGCAACCCAGCCCATGTCAAACGCATTCCTAAATTGACCCGATATTGAAACTCTGGCCCACATTGGACTACCGTATTTTCCATCTATTTTCTGGCTTTCTAGTTCCAAACATTCAGAGACTCCTCCGACCGTCACCCCTCCATGAGCCCCTGGCCACCAGTCACCACCCCTCCATCAGCCCCTGGCCACCACCCCTCCATCAGCCTCTCCATCAGCCCCTGACCACCACCCCTCCATCAGCCCCTGACCGTCACCCCTGCATCAGCCCCTGACCACCACCCCTCCATCAACCCCTGTCCACCACCCCTCCATCAGTCCCTGACCACCACCCCTCCATCAACCCCTGTCCACCACCCCTCCATCAGCCCCTGGCCGCCACCCCTCCATCAGTCCCTGACCACCACCCCTCCATCAGCCCCTGACCACCACCCCTCCATCAGCCCCTGACCACCACCCCTCCATCAACCCCTGTCCACCACCCCTCCATCACTCCCTGACCGTCACCCCTCCATCAGTCCCTGACCGTCACCCCCTCCGTCAGCCCCTCCATCACCCCCTCCATCAGCCCCACCTTGAGCACGTCTCCGCGGTGCACCAGCTCCACGGCGATGCTGTTCTCTGTAAGCACCTCGCGGTTGTCTCCCAGCGACACCAGGACGGCCTCGGTGGGCTGCAGGGAGATCAGCTTGGACAGCGCCTCGGACGTCTTACCCTGCACGGAGAACAGATATCGGCCGAGTCAGGTGGAGTCATCAATACGGAACAACATTAACACAAAATCGGAACAGAAGCTAATATTTAAAGGTCAAACAATGTGATGTCTGTGGCGATCGTTTGGTATGGAGGCAAATGGGACGACAGCCTGCAGGGATGAAGTGTTTCATTACCGAATTAATGACACGGGACCAACGCGGTGCTACAGCATATGTCGCCACCGCAACACACAGTCTCGGAACATAAAACGAGAGTTAAACAACTCCCTCGCGCAAACACACATACCGCCTCGATTATTCCCACACATCCTCTGCAGCGCCACTCCCGACATCACCCCCCTCTCCAACACCCTCACCTTGCTCGAGCCACCCTCTCCCCAACCCCCTCACCTTGGCAATGTGCTCGAGCCAGCGTCCCCCCTCACCTTGGCAATGTGCTCGAGCCACCCTCTCCCCCCTCACCTTGGCTATGTGCTCGAGCCAGCGTCCCCCCTCACCTTGGCTATGTGCTCGAGCCAGCGTCCCCCCTCACCTTGGCTATGTGCTCGAGCCACCCTCTCCCCACCCCCTCACCTTGGCAATGTGCTCGAGCCACCCGCTCCCCATCCCCTCACCTTGGCAATGTGCTCGAGCCACCCGCTCCCCACCCCCTCACCTTGGCAATGTGCTCGAGCCACCCGCTCCCCATCCCCTCACCTTGACAATGTGCTCGAGCCAGCGTCCCCCCTCACCTTGGCTATGTGCTCGAGCCACCCTCTCCCCATCCCCTCACCTTGGCAATGTGCTCGAGCCACCCGCTCCCCATCCCCTCACATTGGCAATGTGCTCGAGCCACCCGCTCCCCACCCCCTCACCTTGGCAATGTGCTCGAGCCACCCGCTCCCCATCCCCTCACCTTGGCAATGTGCTAGAGCCACCCTCTCCCCACCCCCTCACCTTGGCAATGTGCTCGAGCCACTCCCCCCCCCCCCCCTCACCTTGGCTATGTGCTCGAGCCACCCTCTCCCCACCCCCTCACCTTGGCAATGTGCTCGAGCCACCCGCTCCCCATCCCCTCACCTTGGCAATGTGCTCGAGCCACCCTTTCCCCACCCCCTCACCTTGGCAATGTGCTCGAGCCACTCCCCCCCTCACATTGGCTATGTGCTCGAGCCACCCTCTCCCCACCCCCTCACCTTGGCAATGTGCTCGAGCCACCCGCTCCCCATCCCCTCACCTTGGCAATGTGCTCGAGCCACTCCCCCCTCACCTTGGCTATGTGCTCGAGCCACCCTCTCCCCACCCCCTCACCTTGGCAATGTGCTCGAGCCACCCGCTCCCCATCCCCTCACCTTGGCAATGTGCTCGAGCCACCCTCTCCCCACCCCCTCACCTTGGCAATGTGCTCGAGCCACCCGCTCCCCATCCCCTCACCTTGGCAATGTGCTCGAGCCACCCTCTCCCCATCCCCTCACCTTGGCAATGTGCTCGAGCCACCCTCTCCCCACCCCCTCACCTTGGCAATGTGCTCGAGCCACCCTCTCCCCATCCCCTCACCTTGGCAATGTGCTCGAGCCACCCTCTCCCCACCCCCTCACCTTGGCAATGTGCTCGAGCCACCCTCTCCCCACCCCCTCACCTTGGCAATGTGCTCGAGTCACCCTCTCCCCACCCCCAAACCTTGGCAATGTGCTCGAGCCACCCTCCCCTCACCTTGGCAATGTGCTTGAGCCACCCTCTCCCCACCCCCTCACCTTGGCAATGTGCTCGAGCCACCCTCTCCCCACCCCCTCACCTTGGCAATGTGCTCGAGCCACCCTCTCCCCACCCCCTCACCTTGGCAATGTGCTCGAGCCACCCGCTCCCCACCCCCTCACCTTGGCAATGTGCTCGAGCCACCCTCTCCCCACCCCCTCACCTTGGCAACGTGCTCGAGCCACCCTCTCCCCACCCCCTCACCTTGGCAATGTGCTCGAGCCACCCTCTCCCCATCCCCTCACCTTGGCAATGTGCTCGAGCCACCCTCTCCCCACCCCCTCACCTTGGCAATGTGCTCGAGCCACCCTCCCCCTCACCTTGGCAATGTGCTCGAGCCACCCTCTCCCCATCCCCTCACCTTGGCAATGTGCTCGAGCCACTCCTCCCCCACCCCCTCACCTTGGCTATGTGCTCGAGCCACCCTCTCCCCACCCCCTCACCTTGGCAATGTGCTCGAGCCACCCTCCCCCTCACCTTGGCTATGTGCTCGAACCACCCTCTCCCCCATCCCCTCACCTTGGCAATGTGCTCGAGCCACCCTCTCCCCACCCCCTCACCTTGGCAATGTGCTCGAGCCATCGTCCCCCCCACCTTGGCTATGTGCTCGAGCCAGCGTCCCCCCTCACCTTGGCTATGTGCTCGAGCCACCCTCTCTCCCCACCCCCTCACCTTGGCAATGTGCTCGAGCCACCCTCCCCTCACCCTTGGCAATGTGCTCGAGCCACCCGCTCCCCATCCCCTCACCTTGGCAATGTGCTCGACCCACCCTCTCCCCACCCCCTCACCTTGGCAATGTGCTCGAGCCACTCCCCCCTCACCTTGGCTATGTGCTCGAGCCACCCTCTCCCCACCCCCTCACCTTGGCAATGTGCTCGAGCCACCCGCTCCCCATCCCCTCACCTTGGCAATGTGCTCGAGCCACCCTCTCCCCACCCCCTCACCTTGGCAATGTGCTCGAGCCACCCTCTCCCCACCCCCTCACCTTGGCAATGTGCTCGAGCCACCCGCTCCCCATCCCCTCACCTTGGCAATGTGCTCGAGCCACCCTCTCCCCATCCCCTCACCTTGGCAATGTGCTCTCCCCACCCTCTCCCCACCCCCTCACCTTGGCAATGTGCTCGAGCCACCCGCTCCCCATCCCCTCACCTTGGCAATGTGCTCGAGCCACCCTCTCCCCATCCCCTCACCTTGGCAATGTGCTCGAGCCACCCTCTCCCCACCCCCTCACCTTGGCAATGTGCTCGAGCCACCCTCTCCCAACCCCCTCACCTTGGCAATGTGCTCGAGCCACCCTCTCCCCACCCCCTCACCTTGGCAATGTGCTCGAGCCACCCTCCCCCTCACCTTGGCAATGTGCTCGAGCCACCCTCTCCCCAACCCCCTCACCTTGGCAATGTGCTCGAGCCACCCTCTCCCCACCCCCTCACCTTGGCAATGTGATCGAGCCACCCTCTCCCCACCCCCTCACCTTGGCAATGTGCTCGAGCCACCCGCTCCCCACCCCCTCACCTTGGCAATGTGCTCGAGCCACCCTCTCCCCACCCCCTCACCTTGTCAATGTGCTCGAGCCACCCTCTCCCCACCCCTCACCTTGGCAATGTGCTCGAGCCACCCGCTCCCCATCCCCTCACCTTGGCAATGTGCTCGAGCCACCCGCTCCCCATCCCCTCACCTTGGCAATGTGCTCGACCCACCCTCCCCCTCACCTTGGCAATGTGCTCGAGCCACCCTCTCCCCATCGCCTCACCTTGGCAATGTGCTCGAGCCACTCCTCCCCCCCCCCACCTTGGCTATGTGCTCGAGCCACCCTCTCCCCACCCCCTCACCTTGGCAATGTGCTCGAGCCACCCTCCCCCTCACCTTGGCTATGTGCTCGAACCACCCTCTCCCCATCCCCTCACCTTGGCAATGTGCTCGAGCCACCCTCTCCCCACCCCCTCACCTTGGCAATGTACTCGAGCCAGCGTCCCCCCTCACCTTGGCTATGTGCTCGAGCCAGCGTCCCCCCTCACCTTGGCTATGTGCCCGAGCCACCCTCTCCCCACCCCCTCACCTTGGCAATGTGCTCGAGCCACCCTCCCCTCTCACCTTGGCAATGTGCTCGAGCCACCCGCTCCCCATCTTCTCACCTTGGCAATGTGCTCGAGCCACCCTCTCCCCACCCCCTCACCTTGGCAATGTGCTCGAGCCACTCCCCCCTCACCTTGGCTATGTGCTCGAGCCACCCTCTCCCCACCCCCTCACCTTGGCAATGTGCTCGAGCCACCCGCTCCCCATCCCCTCACCTTGGCAATGTGCTCGAGCCACCCTCTCCCCACCCCCTCACCTTGGCAATGTGCTCGAGCCACCCTCTCCCCACCCCCTCACCTTGGCAATGTGCTCGAGCCACCCGCTCTCCATCCCCTCACCTTGGCAATGTGCTCGAGCCACCCTCTCCCCATCCCCTCACCTTGGCAATGTGCTCGAGCCACCCTCTCCCCACCCCCTCACCTTGGCAATGTGCTCGAGCCACCCGCTCCCCATCCCCTCACCTTGGCAATGTGCTCGAGCCACCCTCTCCCCATCCCCTCACCTTGGCAATGTGCTCGAGCCACCCTCTCCCCACCCCCTCACCTTGGCAATGTGCTCGAGCCACCCTCCCCTCACCTTGGCAATGTGCTCGAGCCACCCTCTCCCCACCCCCTCACCTTGGCAATGTGCTCGAGCCACCCTCTCCCCACCCCCTCACCTTGGCAATGTGCTCGAGCCACCCTCTGCCCACCCCTCACCTTGGCAATGTGCTCGAGCCACCCGCTCCCCACCCCCTCACCTTGGCAATGTGCTCTCCCCACCCTCTCCCCACCCCCTCACCTTGGCAATGTGCTCGAGCCACCCTCTCCCCACCCCCTCACCTTGGCAATGTGCTCGAGCCACCCGCTCTCCATCCCCTCACCTTGGCAATGTGCTCGAGCCACCCGCTCCATATCCCCTCACCTTGGCAATGTGCTCGAGCCACCCTCCCCCTCACCTTGGCAATGTGCTCGAGCCACCCTCTCCCCATCCCCTCACCTTGGCAATGTGCTCGAGCCACTCCTCCCCCCTCACCTTGGCTATGTGCTCGAGCCACCCTCTCCCCACCCCCTCACCTTGGCAATGTGCTCGAGCCACCCTCCCCCTCACCTTGGCTATGTGCTCGAAGCACCCTCTCCCCATCCCCTCACCTTGGCAATGTGCTCGAGCCACCCTCTCCCCACCCCCTCACCTTGGCAATGTGCTCGAGCCAGCGTCCCCCCTCACCTTGGCTATGTGCTCGAGCCAGCGTCCCCCCTCACCTTGGCTATGTGCTCGAGCCACCCTCTCCCCACCCCCTCACCTTGGCAATGTGCTCGAGCCACCCTCCCCTCACCTTGGCAATGTGCTCGAGCCACCCTCCCCCTCACCTTGGCAATGTGCTCGAGCCACCCTCTCCCCACCTCCTCACCTTGGCAATGTGCTCGAGCCACCCTCTCCCCACCCCCTCACCTTGGCAATGTGCTCGAGCCACCCTCTCCCCACCCCCTTACCTTGGCAATGTGCTCGAGCCACCCTCTCCCCATCCCTCACCTTGGCAATGTGCTCGAGCCACCCTCTCCCCACCCCCTCACCTTGGCAATGTGCTCGAGCCACCCTCTCCCCATCCCCTCACCTTGGCAATGTGCTCGAGCCACCCTCTCCCCACCCCCTCACCTTGGCAATGTGCTCGAGCCACCCTCTCCCCAACCCCCTCACCTTGCTCGAGCCACCCTCTCCCCCCCCCTCACCTTGGCAATGTGCTCGAGCCACCCTCTCCCCTCACCTTGGCAATGTGCTCGAGCCACCCTCCCCCCTCACCTTGGCAATTTGCTCGAGCCACCCTCTCCCCCCCTCACCTTGGCAATGTGCTCGAGCCACCCTCTCCCCCCCTCACCTTGGCAATGTGCTCGAGCCACCCGCTCCCCATCCCCTCACCTTGGCAATGTGCTCGAGCCACCCTCTCCCCACCCCCTCACCTTGGCAATGTACTCTCCCCACCCCCCCCCCCCCCCCCCTCACCTTGGCTATGTGCTCGAGCCACCCTCTCCCCACCCCCTCACCTTGGCAATGTGCTCGAGCCACCCTCTCCCCATCCCCTCACCTTGGCAATGTGCTCGAGCCACCCTCTCTCCACCCCCTCACCTTGGCAATGTGCTCGAGCCACCCTCTCCCCATCCCCTCACCTTGGCAATGTGCTCGAGCCACCCTCTCCCCACCCCCTCACCTTGGCAATGTGCTCGAGGCACCCTCCCCTCACCTTGGCAATGTGCTCGAGCCACCCTCCCCTCACCTTGGCAATGTGCTCGAGCCACCCTCTCCCCATCCCCTCACCTTGGCAATGTGCTCGAGCCACCCTCCCCCTCACCTTGGCAATGTGCTCGAGCCACCCTCTCCCCCCCCCCCCCCCCCACTCACCTTGGCAATGTGCTCGAGCCACCCTCTCCCCCCTCACCTTGGCAATGTGCTCGAGCCACCCGCTCCCCATCCCCTCACCTTGGCAATGTGCTCGAGCCACCCTCTCCCCACCCCCTCACCTTGGCAATGTGCTCGAGCCACTCCCCCCTCACCTTGGCGATGTGCTCGAGCCAGCGTCCCCCCTCACCTTGGCAATGTGCTCGAGCCACCCTCTCCCCATCCCCTCACCTTGGCAATGTGCTCGAGCCACCCTCTCCCCAACCCCCTCACCTTGCTCGAGCCATCCTCTCCCCAACCCCCTCACCTTGGCAATGTGCTCGAGCCACCCTCCCCTCACCTTGGCAATGTGCTCGAGCCACCCTCCCCTCACCTTGGCAATGTGCTCGAGCCACCCTCTCCCCATCCCCTCACCTTGGCAATGTGCTCGAGCCACCCTCCCCCTCACCTTGGCAATGTGCTCGAGCCACTCTCACCCCCCCTCACCTTGGCAATGTGCTCGAGCCACCCTATCCCCCCTCACCTTGGCAATGTGCTCGAGCCACCCTCTCCCCACCCCCTCACCTTGGCAATGTGCTCGAGCCACTCCCCCCTCACCTTGGCTATGTGCTCGAGCCAGCGCCCCCCTCACCTTGGCAATGTGCTCGAGCCACCCTCTCCCCCCCCCCTCACCTTGGGAATGTGCTCGAGCCACCCTCTCCCCCCTCACCTTGGCAATGTGCTCGAGCCACCCACTCCCCATCCCCTCACCTTGGCAATGTGCTCGAGCCAGCCTCTCCCCACCCCCTCACCTTGGCAATGTGCTCGAGCCACCCGCTCCCCACCCCCTCACCTTGGCAATGTGCTCGAGCCACCGGCTCCCCATCCCCTCACCTTGGCAATGTGCTCGAGCCACCCGCTCCCCACCCCCTCACCTTGGCAATGTGCTCGAGCCACCCTCTCCCCACCCCCTCACCTTGGCTATGTGCTCGAGCCAGCGTCCCCCCTCACCTTGGCAATGTGCTCGAGCCAGCGTCCCCCCCCCCTCACCTTGGCTATGTGCTCGAGCCACCCTCCCCCTCACCTTGGCTATGTGCTCGAGCCAGCGTCCCCCCTCACCTTGGCAATGTGCTCGAGCCAGCGTCCCCCTCACCTTGGCTATGTGCTCGAGCCAGCGTCCCCCTTCACCTTGGCAATGTGCTCGAGCCACTATCTCCCCCCCCCCTCACCTTGGCTATGTACTCGAGCCAGCGTCCCCCTCACCTTGGCTATGTGCTCGAGCCACCCTCTCCCCACTCACCTTGGCAATGTGCTCGAGCCAGCGTCCCCCCTCACCTTGGCTATGTGCTCCAGTCACCCTCTCCCCCTCACCTTGGCAATGTGCTCGAGCCACCCTCCTCCGCACCTTGGCTATGTGCTCGAGCCAGCGTCCCCCCCCCCCCCTCCCCGCACCTTGGCTATGTGCTCGAGCCAGCGTCCCCCCTCACCTTGGCAATGTGCTCGAGCCAGCGTCCGAGGGACACGAACACCAGCAGCATGGGCGGCGTGTCGAAGAAGGTCATGGGGCTGGCCGTCTCCCGGAGTGCCATGGCCGCCACCACCACGGCCACTGAGTACAGGTAGGACACGGTCGTGGCCAGCATGATGAGCACATCCATCGAGGCGGCCCCGTGACGCAGGGACTTCACGGCGGCCACGTAAAAATGACGGCCGCCGATAAACTGCGGGAGGAGGGAAGAGAGAGTTAGCGAGAGGTGAGGCTTCGTTCGAACCAATGTAAGAAGTGTCGTGATGGGTTAGCATTTGCAGAACCGATTCGTCGAGTGCAGTCGACAGCGTCGAGTTCAGACGATGGGTGCCGGGTCATCCTTAGATATTGAACTGCGAATGTATTTCGTCATATTTAATTAAAAATAACTATATATATATATATATATATATATATATATATATATATATATATATATATATATATAGGTAGGTAGGTAGGTAGGTAGGTAGGTAGGTCGGTCGGTCGGTCGGTCGGTCGGTCGGTCGGTCGGTCGGTCGGTCGGTCGGTCGGTCGGTCGGTCGGTCGGTCGGTCGGTCGGTCGTCGGTCGGTCGGTCGGTCGGTCGGTCGGTCGGTCGGTCGGTCGGTCGGTCGGTCGGTCGGTCGGTCGGTCGGTCGGTCGGTCGGTCGGTCGGTCGGTCGGTCGGTCGGTCGGTCGGTCGGTCGGTCGGTCGGTCGGTCGGTCGGTCGGTCGGTCGGTCGGTCGGTCGGTCGGTCGGTCGGTCGGTCGGTCGGTCGGTCGGTCGGTCGGTCGGTCGGTCGGTCGGTCGGTCGGTCGGTCGGTCGGTCGGTCGGTCGGTCGGTCGGTCGGTCGGTCGGTCGGTCGGTCGGTCGGTCGGTCGGTCGGTCGGTCGGTCGGTCGGTCGGTCGGTCGGTCGGTCGGTCGGTCGGTCGGTCGGTCGGTCGGTCGGTCGGTCGGTCGGTCGGTCGGTCGGTCGGTCGGTCGGTCGGTCGGTCGGTCGGTCGGTCGGTCGGTCGGTCGGTCGGTCGGTCGGTCGGTCGGTCGGTCGGTCGGTCGGTCGGTCGGTCGGTCGGTCGGTCGGTCGGTCGGTCGGTCGGTCGGTCGGTCGGTCGGTCGGTCGGTCGGTCGGTCGGTCGGTCGGTCGGTCGGTCGGTCGGTCGGTCGGTCGGTCGGTCGGTCGGTCGGTCGGTCGGTCGGTCGGTCGGTCGGTCGGTCGGTCGGTCGGTCGGTCGGTCGGTCGGTCGGTCGGTCGGTCGGTCGGTCGGTCGGTCGGTCGGTCGGTCGGTCGGTCGGTCGGTCGGTCGGTCGGTCGGTCGGTCGGTCGGTCGGTCGGTCGGTCGGTCGGTCGGTGTGTGTGTGTGTGTGTGTGTGTGTGTGTGTGTGTGTGTGTGTGTGTGTGTGTGTGTGTGTGTGTGTGTGTGTGTGTGTGTGTGTGTGTGTGTGTGTGTGTGTGTGTGTGTGTGTGTGTGTGTGTGTGTGTGTGTGTGTGTGTGTGTGTGTGTGTGTGTGTGTGTGTGTGTGTGTGTGTGTGTGTGTGTGTGTGTGTGTGTGTGTGTGTGTGTGTGTGTGTGTGTGTGTGTGTGTGTGTGTGTGTGTGTGTGTGTGTGTGTGTGTGTGTGTGTGTGTGTGTGTGTGTGTGTGTGTGTGTGTGTGTGTGTGTGTGTGTGTATGTATGTATGTATGTATGTATGTATGTATGTATGTATGTATGTATGTATGTATGTATGTATGTATGTATGTATGTATGTATGTATGTATGTATGTATGTATGTATGTATGTATGTATGTATGTATGTATGTATGTATGTATGTATGTATGTATGTATGTATGTATGTATGTATGTATGTATGTATGTATGTATATATATATATATATATATATATATATATATATATATATATATATATATATATATATATATATATTTATATATATATAGGAAGGATGAGTAACATTCATGACATGAATCCCTTTTTGTATCACATTTGCTAACATCATGTTTTTATTTACTACGGTAAGTAGCCTTCTAAGCCATTCATATCTCGCTATACCTATCACCCACAACCCCTTCCTCTACATCTTGCGTATATGTGACGCACCCCAGCTACCCCAGCAGCATCGTTCACCTGGATACTCATATGCTCCCGACCGCGCGTGGCCGGGCCGCAACACAGTGACCCCTGCCCACACGTCCACTCACCTGTACCGGGCCGGGCCGCAACACAGTGGCCCCTGCCACACGTCCACTCACCTGTACCGGGCCGGGCCGCAACACAGTGACCCCTGCCACACGTCCACTCACCTGTACCGGTGTGGAGTCCCTGCCACACGTCCACTCACCTGTACCGGCGTGGAGTCCCTGCCACACGTCCACTCACCTGTACCGGCGTGGAGTCCCTGCCACACGTCCACTCACCTGTACCGGCGTGGAGTCCCTGTCACACGTCCACTCACCTGTACCGGCGTGGAGTCCCTGCTACACGTCCACTCACCTGTACCGGCGTGGAGTCCCTGCCACACGTCCACTCACCTGTACCGGCGTGGAGTCCCTGCCACACGTCCACTCACCTGTACCGGCGTGGAGTCACTGCCACACGTCCACTCACCTGTACCGGCGTGGAGTCCCTGCCACACGTCCACTCACCTGTACCGGCATGGAGTCCCTGTCACACGTCCACTCACCTGTACCGGCGTGGAGTCCCTGTCACACGTCCACTCACCTGTACCGGGCCGGGCCGCAACACAGTGACCCCTGCCACACGTCCACTCACCTGTACCGGCGTGGAGTCCCTGCCACACGTCCACTCACCTGTACCGGTGTGGAGTCCCTGCCACACGTCCACTCACCTGTACCGGCATGGAGTCCCTGTCACACGTCCACTCACCTGTACCGGCGTGGAGTCCCTGTCACACGTCCACTCACCTGTACCGGGCCGGGCCGCAACACAGTGACCCCTGCCACACGTCCACTCACCTGTACCGGCGTGGAGTCCCTGCCACACGTCCACTCACCTGTATCGGTGTGGAGTCCCTGCCACACGTCCACTCACCTGTACCGGCGTGGAGTCTCTGCCAGACGTCCACTCACCTGTACCGGCGTGGAGTCCCTGTCACACATCCACTCACCTGTACCGGCGTGGAGTCCCTGCCACACGTCCACTCACCTGTACCGGCGTGGAGAGTATGAACGTCTACTGACCTGTACCGGCGTGGAGAGTATGAACGTCTACTGACCTGTACCGGCGTGGAGAGTATGAACGTCTACTGACCTGTACCGGTGTGGAGAGTATGAACGTCTACTGACCTGTACCGCCGTGGAGAGTATGAACATCCACTCACCTGTACCGGCGTGGAGAGTATGAACGTCTACTGACCTGTACCGGCGTGGAGAGTATGAACGTCTACTGACCTGTACCGGCGTGGAGAGTATGAACGTCTACTGACCTGTACCGGCGTGGAGAGTATGAACATCCACTCACCTGTACCGGCGTGGAGAGTATGAACGTCTACTGACCTGTACCGGCGTGGAGAGTATGAACGTCTACTGACCTGTACCGGCGTGTAGAGTATGAACGTCTACTGACCTGTACCGGCGTGGAGAGTATGAACGTCTACTGACCTGTACCGGCGTGGAGAGTATGACTCACCTGTACCGGCGTGGAGAGTATGAACGTCTACTTACCTGTACCGGCATGGAGAGTATGACTCACCTGTACCGACGTGGAGAGTATGAACGTCTACTGACCTGTACCGGCGTGGAGAGTATGAACGTCTACTGACCTGTACCGGCGTGGAGAGTATGAACGTCTACTGAGCTGTACCGGCGTGGAGAGTATGAACGTCTACTGACCTGTACCGGCGTGGAAAGTATGAACGTCTACTGACCTGTACCGGCGTGGAGAGTATGAACGTCTACTGACCTGTACCGGTGTGGAGAGTATGAACATCAGCAGGTTCTCCATGGACAGCCCGGGCACCACGCAGCACATGCTCTCGTGGCCCAGTTTGCGCATGCGCAACATGAAGAACACCATGATGAGCATGCAGGGCACGCCGAAGAACAGCGATATCAGGAACGAGTTGCGCCACTTGGCGATCTCAGCACGGTGGTCCAGATAGGAGGCACTGCTGGAGTTGGCCGAGCGCAGCTCCGCCTCGAAACCCAGCTCCTGGCGAGTGGAGGGGGCGGCGTGAGGTGAGTGTACTGGGTACCGGGACGGTGTGTGTGTGGGGGGGGGGGGGGCGCAGCTCCGCCACGAAGCCCAGCTCCCGGCAGGTACAGCGGGACGGGTGTGTGTGTGTGGGGGGGGGGGGGGGGGGGTGATCGTGTACTTCCTGTGTGGAGGGAGAGGCCCTTGACAAGTGAGACATTCCAGGCAATGACATGGGGCAGTGGAGTGGAGTCGAAGGAGGTAGATTGTACGATCAAATCAATAAAGACTGCTGTCGCGAGTCGCAGACAATGATGCATTACATTTACATTTTGAGACGCAATGCGCTCAAGTAGTAGTAGCAGTAGATCTCAAGTAGTAGATCTCCATGTAATGGAAGCAAGTCATGGTCAAAAGAACCTTGACATGCATTGAAGCAATTTGCCCGCAGGAAGTACCCATCATGAAATGGAACATCATCCAATGAACTGCGAAGCAACGCAGATCTCACACAATTCCTCATTCTCGTTAGAACCCTTACTGACTTTCACCAGACCCCCCCCCCCCCCCCCACTCACCCCCTAACCACCCCTACCCTGATGACGGGAGCTGCAGTACCTCGCTCCCTCAGCCATCAGGCCGTCCTACGCACACTCGCCGGAAACACGATAACAGGGACGACAGCAGTTGGACCAGGGTGTCACGCGGGACGGGGACAGGCGACAGCAATTGGACCGGGGTGTCACGACAGGTGACAGCAGTTGGATCAGGGTGACAGGTGACAGGTGACAGCAGTTGGACCAGGGTGTCACGATGACAGACGACAGCAGTTGGACCGGGTGTCACGATGGCAGGTGACATCAGTTGGACCAGGGTGGCACGGTGACAGGTGACAGCAGTTGGGCCAGGGTGGCACGGTGACAGACGACAGCAGTTGGACCGGGGTGTCACGATGACAGGTGACAGCAGTTGGACCGGGGTGTCACGATGACAGACGACAGCAGTTGGACCGGGGTGTCACAATGACAGGTGACAGCAGTTGGGCCAGGGTGGCACGGTGACAGACGACAGCAGTTGGACCGGGGTGTCACGATGACAGGTGACAGCAGTTGGACCAGGGTGTCACGCGGGACGGGGACAGACGACAGCAGTTGGACCAGGGAGTCACGGTGACAGGTGACAGACGACAGCAGTTGGATCAGGGTGACAGGTGACATCAGTTGGACCAGGGTGTCACGGTGACAGGTGACAGCAGTTGGACCAGGGTGACAGACGACAGCAGTTGGACCGGGGTGTCACGGTGACAGGTGACCAGGTTGAGGAGCCCCCATTGTTCACCCATTAATGTCTGAATGTCTGAACGAAATGTCTGAATGGAGTACAGCTGCTCAACACGTTCCGTGTTTCTGGGCTTCCGTTTCCGCATCACCCACTACCACAGAACGGAGGTCACTAGGTGATGCCACCACTGGCACTGACCCAAGGTCAGGTAATACTGCCAGCAGTCCCCGAGGTCAGGCGGTACCGACCTTGATCGTGTTGATGATGTCCCGGGGCCCGGTGATGCTGGGGTCGAAGTTGACCTTTCCTCGCTCGGTGGTGAGCGCCACCACAGCGGTCAGGACGCCCGGCTGGCGCAGCAGGTTGGACTCGATCGAGTGCACGCAGGAGGCGCAGGTCATGCCGTGAATCTGAGGCATGTGGGGCCAGGTCAGAACTCGAACATCCAAACGAAAGAACGAAAACGATCATCCAAATGGGGTACATCCACAGTTATATGGACCATAGATGGATGTGACTTCAACCATAAGTGGGCTCTGGGCCTGTGGTTGTTCTGCCGATAGTACACAATAATACACGAATAATAAAGACCGATAACACAACTTCGCAGTGATGGACAGGTAGAACACTTTCCACTAACATTAACATTTCAGATGGCATGAATTGGAAGAAGGGAATGACGCTGAATATTTGATGCTGTTGAAACTACACTACATATTTGACATTCAATGTTCAGCATAAAACACGCCAATCCCCGGGAGAAAAGCTCCATCAAAATACACATATTTGTAAACGCATGCCTTCCACCACCCTAACTTCTCAGCTAACAGCTCTATCGAGAGCTGTTTGCCACTGAAGCACTAGCCGTGGTGAAATTGTGTCACATCCCACCCCCCCTTCCTACCCACCTCCTACCCACCTCCAGTTCGACGGTGCCCTCGGGGCTGTGGTTCTCGAGCAGCTCGGCGGGGAAGCCGAGGTCGGTGATGAGTCCGGCCACCTGGGAGGGCAGCAGCACGGCGGGATCGTACTGCACCTCTGCCTTCCCGGCCAGCAGCGCCACCAGGATCGAGTGTACGCCTGGTCACAGAGGCCAGGAGCACACACTGTGAGGAACAGCGCACGGTGCGGGCAGAGACACAGCAGGTACCAGGGTCGAGTGTACGCCTGGTCACAGAGGCCAGGAGCACACACTGTGAGGAACAGCGCACGGTGCGGGCAGAGACACAGCAGGTACCAGGGTCGAGTGTACGCCTGGTCACAGAGGCCAGGAGCACACACTGTGAGGAACAGCGCACGGTGCGGGCAGAGACACAGCAGGTACCAGGGTCGAGTGTACGCCTGGTCACAGAGGCCAGGGGCACACACTGTGAGGAACAGCGCACGGTGCGGGCAGAGACACAGCAGGTACCAGGATCGAGTGTACGCCTGGTCACAGAGGACAGGGGCACACACTGTGAGGAACAGCAGCGCACGGTGCCGGACAGAGCCATAGCAGGTACCAGGGTCGAGTGTACGCCTGGTCACAGAGGCCAGGAGCACACACTGTGAGGAACAGCGCACGGTGCGGGCAGAGACACAGCAGGTACCAGGCTCGAGTGTACGCCTGGTCACAGAGGACAGGGGCACACACTGTGAGGAACAGCAGCGCACGGTGCCGGACAGAGCCACAGCAGCGCCACCAGGGTCGAGTGTACGCCTGGTCACAGAGGACAGGGGCACACACTGTGAGGAACAGCGCACGGTGCGGGCAGAGACACAGCAGGTACCAGGGTCGAGTGTACGCCTGGTCACAGAGGCCAGGAGCACACACTGTGAGGAACAGCGCACGGTGCGGGCAGAGACACAGCAGGTACCAGGGTCGAGTGTACGCCTGGTCACAGAGGCCAGGAGCACACACTGTGAGGAACAGCGCACGGTGCGGGCAGAGACACAGCAGGTACCAGGATCGAGTGTACGCCTGGTCACAGAGGCCAGGAGCACACACTGTGAGGAACAGCGCACGGTGCGGGCAGAGACACAGCAGGTACCAGGATCGAGTGTACGCCTGGTCACAGAGGACAGGGGCACACACTGTGAGGAACAGCAGCGCACGGTGCCGGACAGAGACACAGCAGGTACCAGGATCGAGTGTACGCCTGGTCAGAGGCCAGGAGCACACACTGTGAGGAACAGCGCACGGTGCGGGCAGAGACACAGCAGGTACCAGGATCGAGTGTACGCCTGGTCACAGAGGACAGGAGTACGCACTGTGAGGAACAGCGCACGGTGCGGGCAGAGACACAGCAGGTACCAGGATCGAGTGTACGCCTGGTCACAGAGGCCAGGAGCACACACTGTGAGGAACAGCGCACGGTGCCGGACAGAGCCACAGCAGGTACGCGCTAAACGTGCAGAAGAACGGTGTCAGACGATTCAGCCACAGAGACACCTAGCCGTGGGAGCGGTGTTTAACGATTAACGCAGAAGTATTTGTGGAAGATGACGTCTACGAACCTTTGAAAGGCGGCGCCATGTTTGTGCTAGCAAAAACAAAACAAACAAAACGACACTTCTGCCAGATTCAAAAGGCAAAACACACACTTTTCGGTTGTGCAGTTACAAGCATAAAATCCTCATGCATTTGTATGCATCAGTAATCTTATGCTCAGCACAACGACAGACATTCACTATGTTCATACCAAACTCGTCCCAAACCCAAACCCCAACCCGGCCCCCCCAGTCTTAATCACCCTCTACTTTGTTCATGTTTTTCTCGATGGCGCTGACGCAGCTGGCGCATGTCATGCCGCGGATGGAGACGATGCAGGTCTCCATGTCCTCCGATCCGCCGCCGGTGCCGGCCGAGCGGGCTGACTTTGTTGGGGAGCCGCGGGTGCCGGACGCCGGGGAGCGGACGCTGGACGGGGAGAGGGCGGTCCGCTCAGGGCTCAGCAGACGGTCACCCTCACTGACAGCCTGCAGTACGGCCAGCTGCTCGTCCGTCGAGCCGTCCGCAACGGCTGGCAGCAGACAAACCAAATATCAAGTCAATTCATATCTGAGGCCTATTTCACAAAGAAGTTAGTAATTACACATGTTTGCGATTACAAACGCAAGAAAATATTGCAAACCTCACAAAAAGCTATTTCACAAACATTCGCCACCTCTGAATTACCGATTGTAAAGAAAATTGTAAACACAAATGTTAGTACAGCAGAAACCTTGAAATCAAGAACGTTTGTATTAAACTTGATGCTAATTACAAATAATTTGATTGTTAACAAATTAATTTAGCAAATATTTACATTGTGGTTTATTTTTTTATTCAATATAAAATTAGTTATAGGGAGAATAATATTTTAATTAACATTTCATCGGAATGCAAACTCTGATCGTAAAAATACATCTTGGTAAGCAGTTAGAGTAAACAGAATTTGACCATTCACCAGGTGGCGGAGCATAACAACAGAACTACTCTTAAAAGAAAGATCGTTGAATTTCTCGACCATTTGTTCACCTAACCTAGCCGATTTCCTACGTCGTAAAGGGTGAAGGTTCACTGCACATTGCACAAGACATCGTTGACCGCTGCAATTATATCGCCATGCGGGTTCTCCGCGCGGAGGCGCCCCTCACAGCGCAATCGGTAAGGTGCACTGGGACTCAAAGCTGGAGATCCCTGTTCGAATCTCTCGGGAAATAACTTTTTTGGGGCAGCTATACCTATGCATAACTAAACCATTGCCCTAACAACCTCGGCAACGTAACAACCTCACCAAGAAAATAACCTGAACAGTCAAACAATGTCAACTGTCAATGCAGTTTCTGAAATTCAGAATCCCTGACCCACTGGAATTACAAGTTTGTAATTGCAAACATTTCCTCACTTCCGTCAACCTTTGAGAAGTAGAACATGTGCAATTGCAAACATTTTTACAAACAATATCTTTGTAAAGTAGTTTGTAAATAATAAATTGAGATTTACTGCCCTGGGGTTTTGTGAAATCCAAACTACAAACATGTGTAAAAATTATTTGTAATTACAAATAAATTCTTTGTAATTACAAACTTTTTTGCTTTGTGAAATAGGCTACAGATCAGAAGCCCGAGCAAACATTTATAGATTTATTCCCACATCGAGCAAGTTATAGAGCTAATACAGTAGGGGAAACCCGTTCAAGTTCCAGCAGCTGCACAATACGCAATACAACATAATAACACATGGCTGCCCAAACTAACCTCATGTCAGCCTCCCTTCAGAATCTCAATGTGATGCATCTAAGAGACGGTAGACACTGGGCTATGATTGCAGTATTGATGATTGCGATTCAGAAAGATTCCCAGCTGCCCTATCTCGCTCCTGTGATTCTACCTCACCTGCTGTGTCGCCGGCTGAGGTCTTCAGCGTGGCCCTGAACTTGCCGATGGCGTTGACGAACTTCTCCAGGGCGGCCGGCGTCGTCATCTGCGGGTTGTACGCGATGACGCCTTCCTTCTCCTCCAGGTATACCTGCAGCGAACACAGACAGACAGGCTGGTCGGTGGAAACACGGGCATGACTGGGGAGTATTATATCGCCTAATGTCCACTCAAATAGCGGTAGCTGCCACAGTCTTATCATTTTGTTTTACAACCATACAAGTCAGTACTGATCTGTAACGGTACACAGCATGTCTGCTGTTCGATCACGACTTAACCCTATTTGTAACAGGGGGGGGGGGGGGGGCGGATTCCGCCCCCCCTCATGTTTTTCGCAGATATCTCCAGAACGGCTGGGAGCAGGCCCATGAAATTTTGGGACTTTTCATAGAAATGAACTCCGCATTTGGAGTCAAAATTTCGAGTTCTTAACTTGAACAGAGGCGGTTCCAGGGCACAGTTTTGGGTGGGTTCGGAGGCGACATTTGGCGAAAATACGGAAATGCGATCTTCACGGTTTCTTCCTAACTGCATCAAGTATGAAGGAGTTACATCGGCTTACCGTGATTGCAACAAGTGAAAATTAGATGATGTTAATGAAATATCATACAAAATTGCATGGCAGAGGCGGTTTCAGGGGCTTGAAAAGGGGGGGGGGGGTTTCCAGGAAGTATCCAATGCTTGGCGGGAAGCCAATAGAGCAATGTAAGGGGCATTTATAGCTATCAAGATGTAAAAGATAGCTTCTGCTTCCATTATTTGCATAATTTATTACATATAGAGTTTCAGGGGCGTGTTCAGGAACATGAAAAGGGGTGACTGGCATGGTGATGACGATATGCCAGCGATAACGGCGCAATATACGTTTAGCTTATAATAATATATGCACATATGAGACCAGAAAAGGGAATAAAGTCATTTTTTGCAGAGGCGCGCTCAGGAATGGAAGAAAGGGGTCATATTATTGCAAGGAAACTAAGAGGCATGGGCGTACAATGACATAACATACTGCAGTTTTCGGATGAAACACGCACCACAGGCTACTCTACGAACGATTATAAGATAATAGGCGAGTCCAGGTAGGGTAAAAAGGGGGGTAAGCAATGTTAATTGAAGTTGTAAGTGAAATAGTCACTGTTGACTAGTTAGTATCATAATAGCGGATAATATACTTATCAAAAGGTCTTGCGCCGCCCTAGTTTGGATCCTGGATACGCCTATGATGAAGTACAACATGCAAAAAGGAACCATCTATGATCAGTAACATATTTATAGTGCTGGGTAGCAACTTGTCTGCGGTTAATATTTTCCCCAATTTTACCCCCCCCCCCTTTCACTAACCTGGTACCGCCTATGGCAAAAAATATGATTTATAACTGTTTTTTCTAATGTCTCAATCACATACCATTTCATTTATAAAAAAAAACATCGAAAAATGGTTTTATTACGCATTTACTTCACCCCCATATTGAGTGACCTGCACACGCCTATGATTTTTGAATTTTCAAACGTCACCGTCATATATCAATTTCCGATTCAATCTCTATCGATTCCTATTAGTTGTGTTAAAATCGATCGATAAACATGAAAGCTATGTTGGATCAAAAATACCACTAAAATTTGTAGTTTTTGCCCCCCTGTTGCCCCCCTATCCCAAATTTATATTTTTTTTATTATTTATAAATGTAGATCGTGTTGAGGGGAACCAAACACCGTTTCATTTTTGAAAATCGGACGGGTAGATCTCGAGATCTCCGGGGGGGGGGGGGGCGGAATCCGCCCCCCCCCCCCCTGTTACAAATAGGGGTAGCCAGGAGCCTGTTACAAATAGGGTTAAGACGTCGCGTGTAGTGCTCCGATGCTATGTCTGACCAAAAGCATGCGACAATGCAGAAAACTGGTGACAGAGTGGACCGTTAAACCCCAGCAGCGCGACATGCGCCTCAACTTGGCGCAAACGATATCACACCTACATCACGTCTTTCATATGTCGCCCACCGGCGTTCTGTTGTGTTGATCAGTTCACCCCCCCCCCCTCTCAATATCACCACGGGACAGGCTTCCAGTGCATATATGAGACGAAGGCATTTCCAATAATGGCCGCTGGAAAATGACAGCACGGGGCGGAATGACGCCACAGCTCGGCCCTATAGCCTCACGCCCGCACGTGGCTCAGAATTGGTGCCGAAATAGCCCCGAGTTCCGCTCGGAAGGGGGCGGCGGCACCTGACGTAATGTCTCATCAGTGCAAAGCAGGCGGACAATGATGGTACTATAGTCATGCTTTTTAGATAACGTTCTAATTGATATCTTCAGTGCCAGTTTATTTATGTTTATCGTTAAGAATATTATTCACCTTCTTAAAATCACCACTTTTGGCACTTATGTTCTCTTCGCATGTCCTTCGGGGTGCATTTTTCACCAATACCATAACGCCAGATAAACCCGTAAGCACTGGTATAATGCCAAAAAGGAATTGTCTCGCTAGATTTATCTGTTCATATATTTATCCCATCCATTAGCTTATTTCTTTACCTGGCATGTTTTAGCCTGTATCTTTCTGAGAAGTAAAAAAAAACATTCAATAGTTCTTAATCGAACTGCGTCCGAATAGCAACAGAGGAGCAGCAAGGCAATCGCGAATACCCACATTTTTCGTTCGTCACTAATACCATGTTAGTGGATACCGTGTTGAGTGGATACGGATTTGGTAAGAGCTTTACCAACATAGCTCAGGATGCACCAGGTGCACAGGCCGTACCATCACAAACAGCCGCCGGCAGAATATGTCTCACTCGCAGTATCACTTTACATTCTGTCAGCTATGAAAGGAGGATCAAATGCTTTTAAACGGGTTATGTGTATCTGGTTAGAGCACCCCGGGTCGCCATTCAGAATTCACTATAACATTATCCTTCCCCAGAGTACAGAGAGCACTCAACACAGACATCTGCCGTCACTGTATCAATCAATCAATCCCAAATATATTATCAAACAAACAAATATAATAAACAATACAAGTGCGATTGGTGCAAATGCGCACTGCATATAAAATGGCACCTCTCGCGAACTGAAAGGTAAACTCAACAAAACCGACCGCCGTCACGGAGGAATCGCCCCCACCGCCCCTCCAAAGCAGCACGTTGCTGACTCATGCTGACCGCTGCCCCCTTAGTTCACAACTTAAGAGTTGAATCTTCTTGAATATAAAAGGAATTGTTGAAATGATCGAGCCACCCTGCACCGCTCACCAGTGCTGAGATGTGTTCCGTGTAAAAGAATGTCGATCTGTGTGTCTGTTGGAAAATGGGAGAAGTCTGACTGCAGAATGGATGATATTGTTGTAAATAATTGGTTTCTACAATGTGCATGAAGGTGTCAGTGAAGTATGAAGTGATTTGTTGTTTCGGAAGAATTGCCGCAAGCACAGTTAGGTGTTTCGACTTTTTGAATAGAATAGAGATGAGCATTCAAGTTAGACATTACTAGCCTTACTTTAGTATGCAAAATGTTGCCCGTCTTGGTCCCTAATGAATAATACACTGGCGGTGTTGGAACACCCAGCCTCTTGAATAATTCTCGCTTAAAGGCTTTTGGGGAATTGCAGGTACAGTAAGACTGAAGTGGGTCTGTTTTCTAAGAAGGTTTTCTGATAAAGGTGTTTTCTAACATGATTGAATAAGTAAAAGAACGAATGACTGAGTGCCGATCGTATACTGCAATAAGGCCGCAGTTGGGCAGCGTTGCAGTGGACCATTGGCCTCACATTTCCCTCACTGTCACCCCTGTTCACTGCTCACCCTCACTGTGCCTCTGATTACCACGTAACCACCCTCCCCGCTCACACCTCACACCTCACCCACTCACCCACTCACCCACTCACCCACTCACCCACTCACCCACTCACCCACTCACCCACTCACCCACACACCACACACCACACACCACACACCACACACACCTCACACCTCACCCACACACCACACACACCTCACCCACTCACCCACTCACCCACTCACCCACTCACCCACTCACCCACTCACCCACTCACCCACTCACCCACTCACCCACTCACCCACTCACCCACACACCTCACCCACACACCTCACCCACACACCTCACCCACACACCTCACACCTCACCCACTCACCTCTCACCTCACCCACTCACCCACTCACCCACACACCTCACACCCACCTCACCCACCTCACCCACCTCACCCACTCACTCACCCACTCACCCACTCACCCACTCACCCACACACCTCACACCACACACCACACCACACACCACACACCACACACCACACACCCACACACCTCACACCACACACCACACACCTCACCCACTCACCCACACACCCACACACCCACACACCCACACACCCACACACCCGCACACCCACACACCCACACACCCACACACCCACACACCCACACACCACACACCACACACCACACACCACACACCACTCACACCACTCACACCTCACACACTCACACACTCACACACTCACACACTCACCCACACACCTCACACCTCACCCACACACCACACACCACACACCTCACACCTCACACCTCACACCTCACACCTCACACCTCACACCTCACACCTCACCCACTCACCCACACACCTCACCCACTCACCCACACACCTCACCCACTCACCCACACACCTCACACCTCACACCTCACACACCTCACACCTCACACCTCACACCTCACACCTCACACCTCACACCTCGCACCTCGCACCTCGCACCTCGCACCTCGCACCTCGCACCTCACACCTCACACCTCACACCACACACCGCACACCTCACACCTCACACACACACCTCACACCTCACACCTCACACCTCACACCTCACACCTCACACCACACACCTCACACACACACCTCACACCTCTCTCACACACACACACACACACACACACACACACACACACACACACACACACACACACCCACACCCACACCCACACCCACACCCACACCCACACCCACACCCACACCCACACCCACACCCACACACCACACACCTCACACCTCACACCTCACACCTCACACCTCACACTTCACACTTCACACCTCACCCACTCACCTCACCCACACACCTCACACCTCACACCTCACCCACACACCTCACCACTCACCACTCACACACCACACACCACACACCACACACCACACACCACACACCTCACACCTCACACCCCACACCCCACACCCCACACCCCACACCACACACCACACACCACACACCACACACCACACACCACACACCACACACCACACACCACACACCACACACCACACGCCTCACACACACACCTCACACCACACACCACACACCACACACCACACACCACACACCACACACCACACACCACACACCACACACCTCACACCTCACACCTTACACCTCACCCACACACCTCTCACACACACCTCACCCACACACCTCACACCTCACACCTCACACCTCACACCTCACCACTCACACCTCACACCTCACACCTCACACCTCACACCTCACACCTCACACCTCACCACTCACACCTCACACCTCACACCTCACTACTCACTACTCACTACTCACTACTCATCACTCACTACTCACTACTCACTCCTCACTCCTCACACCTCACACCTCACACCTCACACCTCACACCTCACACCTCACACCTCACACCTCACACCTCACGCCTCACTACTCACTACTCACTACTCACACCTCACTACTCACTACTCACTACTCACTACTCACCACTCACACCTCACTACTCACCACTCATTACTCACTACTCACTACTCACTACCCACTACTCACTACTCACTACTCACTACTCACTACTCACTACTCACTACTCACTACTCACTACTCACTACTCACTACTCACTACTCACCACTCATTACTCACTACTCACTACTCACTACTCACTACTCACTACTCACTACTCACTACTCACTACTCACTACTCACTACTCACTACTCACTACTCACTACTCACTACTCACTACTCACTACTCACTACTCACTACTCACTACTCACATCTCGCCACTCACCTTGACCTGTATGACGCCGGACTCAGCCGCCACCTTGCCCTCGATGTTCTTCACACACCGCTGGCAGCTCATGTTCTCTATCGTCATCCTGCACTCCAGTTCCGTCGCCAACTTCGCCTCGAACCCCATATCCTCCACCCAGTCCACGAGCTGGTGGTCAGTGACCTGACCGGTGACCTCGAACTGCCCGGCGGCGGCGGCCAGGTCGACCTTGACCCGACACACGCCCGGCCGGCCGGTCACCGTCCGCTCGATGTTCTGCACGCACGACTGGCACGTCATGCCGGTGATGGCGAGGAAGACGGAGCGGGTGTTGAGCGGCACGTCACCGCCTCCTCCGCCGCCGGTGACGACGGTGGCGACGCCGTCAGGCAGAGACGCGTCGAAACCCATGTCTTCGATCATCTCACTGCGGACAAAGACAGCAAGGTGTCAGCGATGGGGTAAACACGGGGTCAAGGGAAGGGCACAGGTTCACTGCGGACAAAGACAGCAAGGTGTCAGCGATGGGTAAAACACGGGGTCAAGGGAAGGGCACAGGTTCACTGCGGACAAAGACAGAAAGGTGTCAGCGATGGGTAAAACACGGGGTCAAGGGAAGGGCACAGGTTCACTGCGGACAAAGACAGCAAGGTGTCAGCGATGGGTAAAACACGGGGTCAAGGGAAGGGCACAGGTTCACTGCGGACAAAGACAGCAAGGTGTCCGCGATTGGGTAAACACGGGGTCAAGGGAAGGGCACAGGTGCATGGTGGCGTTGGACAGATAAGACACGGTATAAACACAACACACTCGCCGCTACGTGCCACATAACGTACCTGCTTTGAATGTGTCTCCCAAGTGACAAAGCACGTCCACGTAGAAGTAAAAGGCAGAAGAAAGTCAGCATACTGGCAATTTATGAAAGATGAGTGGATGTCAGCTCAGACTGGGGCGTATTTTCGTAAGACGCCATCGCTCTACTGAACGGACGCCATCGCTCTACTGAACGGTAGCCATCGCTATACTGAACGGTCGCCATCGCTCTACTGAACGGTCGCCATCGCTCTACTGAACGGTCGCCATCGCTCTACTGAACGGTCGCCATCGCTCTACTGAACGGACGCCATCGCTCTACTGAACGGTCGCCATCGCTCTACTGAACGGTCGCCATCGCTCTACTGAACGGACGCCATCGCTCTACTGAACGGTCGCCATCGCTCTACTGAACGGTCGCCATCGCTCTACTGAACGGTCGCCATCGCTCTACTGAACGGTCGCCATCGCTCTACTGAACGGTCACCATCGCTCTACTGAACGGTCGCCATCGCTCTACTGAACGGTCGCCATCGCTCTACTGAACGGTCACCATCGCTCTACTGAACGGACGCCATCGCTCTACTGAACGGTCTAGGGCTGTTTCGATGCAAGTCAGCCATCCATCCATCTCCCTGGCACTGATCAAGTAGACACTGCATATATGACAAAGTAGGGATGTGTAACGAATCGTTTAGAAGAAAAAAAGCACAAAGGCAATAGTATAATTTCTTCAAATAATCTCGGCACGGTCGATGATGGCCAACTACGCGCAGAGCATCTGCCTGACGTTGTTTACATGTCATGAAGTACGCCATTCATTGATTCCAAATGACTGGCAGCATGCCATCCCGTGTGTTGGTCAATACCAGCAGCACCGTCACGGCTTCTATCAGCGCCATGCCATCCCGTGTGTTGGTCAATACCAGCAGCACCGTCACGGCTTCTATCAGCGCCATGCCATCCCGTGTGTTGGTCAATACCAGCAGCACCGTCACGGCTTCTATCAGCGCCATGCCATCCCGTGTGTTGGTCAATACCAGCAGCACCGTCACGGCTTCTATCAGCGCCATGCCATCCCGTGTGTTGGTCAATACCAGCAGCACCGTCACGGCTTCTATCAGCGCCATGCCATCCCGTGTGTTGGTCAATACCAGCAGCACCGTCACGGCTTCTATCAGCGTCATGCCATCCCGTGTGTTGGTCAATACCAGCAGTACCGTCACGGCTTCTATCAGCGCCATGCCATCCCGTGTGTTGGTCAATACCAGCAGCACCGTCACGGCTTCTATCAGCGCCATGCCATCCCGTGTGTTGGTCAATACCAGCAGCACCGTCACGGCTTCTATCAGCGCCATGCCATCCCGTGTGTTGGTCAATACCAGCAGCACCGTCACGGCTTATATCAGCGCCATGCCATCCCGTGTGTTGGTCAATACCAGCAGCACCGTCACGGCTTCTATCAGCGCCATGCCATCCCGTGTGTTGGTCAATACCAGCAGCACCGTCACGGCTTCTATCAGCGCCATGCCATCCCGTGTGTTGGTCAATACCAGCAGCACCGTCACGGCTTCTATCAGCGCCATGTCATCCCGTGTGTTGGTCAATACCAGCAGCACCGTCACGGCTTCTATCAGCGCCATGCCATCCCGTGTGTTGGTCAATACCAGCAGCACCGTCACGGCTTCTATCAGCGCCATGTCATCCCGTGTGTTGGTCAATACCAGCAGCACCGTCACGGCTTCTATCAGCGCCATGCCATCCCGTGTGTTGGTCAATACCAGCAGCACCGTCACGGCTTCTATCAGCGCCATGTCATCCCGTGTGTTGGTCAATACCAGCAGCACCGTCACGGCTTCTATCAGCGCCATGCCATCCCGTGTGTTGGTCAATACCAGCAGCACCGTCACGGCTTCTATCAGCGCCATGTCATCCCGTGTGTTGGTCAATACCAGCAGCACCGTCACGGCTTCTATCAGCGCCATGCCATCCCGTGTGTTGGTCAATACCAGCAGCACCGTCACGGCTTCTATCAGCGCCATGCCATCCCGTGTGTTGGTCAATACCAGCAGCACCGTCACGGCTTCTATCAGCGTCATGCCATCCCGTGTGTTGGTCAATACCAGCAGCACCGTCACGGCTTCTATCAGCGCCATGCCATCCCGTGTGTTGGTCAATACCAGCAGCACCGTCACGGCTTCTATCAGCGCCATGCCATCCCGTGTGTTGGTCAATACCAGCAGCACCGTCACGGCTTCTATCAGCGCCATGCCATCCCGTGTGTTGGTCAATACCAGCAGCACCGTCACGGCTTCTATCAGCGCCATGTCATCCCGTGTGTTGGTCAATACCAGCAGCACCGTCACGGCTTCTATCAGCGCCATGCCATCCCGTGTGTTGGTCAATACCAGCAGCAC
Organism: Chirona hameri; assembly: GCA_036785665.1. Classification (NCBI taxonomy): domain Eukaryota; kingdom Metazoa; phylum Arthropoda; class Thecostraca; order Balanomorpha; family Balanidae; genus Chirona; species Chirona hameri. The sequence continues at coordinate 10,916 of JAXIVJ010010576.1, read as the reverse complement.
CGTCACGGCTTCTATCAGCGCCATGCCATCCCGTGTGTTGGTCAATACCAGCAGCACCGTCACGGCTTCTATCAGCGCCATGCCATCCCGTGTGTTGGTCAATACCAGCAGCACCGTCACGGCTTCTATCAGCGCCATGCCATCCCGTGTGTTGGTCAATACCAGCAGCACCGTCACGGCTTCTATCAGCGCCATGTCATCCCGTGTGTTGGTCAATACCAGCAGCACCGTCACGGCTTCTATCAGCGCCATGCCATCCCGTGTGTTGGTCAATACCAGCAGCACCGTCACGGCTTCTATCAGCGCCATGTCATCCCGTGTGTTGGTCAATACCAGCAGCACCGTCACGGCTTCTATCAGCGCCATGTCATCCCGTGTGTTGGTCAATACCAGCAGCACCGTCACGGCTTCTATCAGCGCCATGCCATCCCGTGTGTTGGTCAATACCAGCAGCACCGTCACGGCTTCTATCAGCGCCATGTCATCCCGTGTGTTGGTCAATACCAGCAGCACCGTCACGGCTTCTATCAGCGCCATGTCATCCCGTGTGTTGGTCAATACCAGCAGCACCGTCACGGCTTCTATCAGCGCCATGTCATCCCGTGTGTTGGTCAATACCAGCAGCACCGTCACGGCTTCTATCAGCGCCATGCCATCCCGTGTGTTGGTCAATACCAGCAGCACCGTCACGGCTTCTATCAGCGCCATGTCATCCCGTGTGTTGGTCAATACCAGCAGCACCGTCACGGCTTCTATCAGCGCCATGCCATCCCGTGTGTTGGTCAATACCAGCAGCACCGTCACGGCTTCTATCAGCGCCATGCCATCCCGTGTGTTGGTCAATACCAGCAGCACCGTCACGGCTTCTATCAGCGCCATGTCATCCCGTGTGTTGGTCAATACCAGCAGCACCGTCACGGCTTCTATCAGCGCCATGTCATCCCGTGTGTTGGTCAATACCAGCAGCACCGTCACGGCTTCTATCAGCGCCATGTCGTCCCGTGTGTTGGTCAATACCAGCAGCACCGTCACGGCTTCTATCAGCGCCATGTCATCCCGTGTGTTGGTCAATACCAGCAGCACCGTCACGGCTTCTATCAGCGCCATGCCATCCCGTGTGTTGGTCAATACCAGCAGCACCGTCACGGCTTCTATCAGCGCCATGCCATCCCGTGTGTTGGTCAATACCAGCAGCACCGTCACGGCTTCTATCAGCGCCATGTCATCCCGTGTGTTGGTCAATACCAGCAGCACCGTCACGGCTTCTATCAGCGCCATGTCATCCCGTGTGTTGGTCAATACCAGCAGCACCGTCACGGCTTCTATCAGCGCCATGTCATCCCGTGTGTTGGTCAATACCAGCAGCACGGTCACGGCTTCTATCAGCGCCATGCCATCCCGTGTGTTGGTCAATACCAGCAGCACCGTCACGGCTTCTATCAGCGCCATGCCATCCCGTGTGTTGGTCAATACCAGCAGCACCGTCACGGCTTCTATCAGCGCCATGTCATCCCGTGTGTTGGTCAATACCAGCAGCACCGTCACGGCTTCTATCAGCGCCATGTCATCCCGTGTGTTGGTCAATACCAGCAGCACCGTCACGGCTTCTATCAGCGCCAGTCTGCCGCCTGAGCCGCACAATCCCGACCGGACAGACAGCCGCTCGAGTCGCTGCCGAGAGCTGGTGGGGGCTGGACAGTGGACAATAGAGGTGGCAAAACGTGGACCCGAGGACCCGGTCTCTAGACCCAGTTGGTCCCAGACTGGGTCCCGCCAAATGATACTGGATACAGACTGGGTCCAACGTATGTTTCATGCTGGTTTCACGCAAGAAGGAACACAACGCAGGTTTCTTTGTGCTGTTGGCCAATCTGAACTGTATGTATTTGCAACAACAAGAGTTAGTTTACTTGCACTAACTGTAGAGTGCAGATTTGTCAATATTAGTTGCGAGACAAGATTTTGCTAGTTGGGTCCACTGGGTCCAAACTTGCCTTGCACCGGGTATAACTGGACATATGCGTACCCAAGGGGGAGGGGGGCGGGGCAATTGCCCCCCCCCCCCCCGAAGGTCCGTACGTGCCCCATTTGGTAGATTTTATATTTGTATTTTTTGGAGATAATTTTTTTTAAAAAATATGCCCCTCTAACAATATAGTGGGCCAAATCCGGGGATTTGTTTTGTGGGGATACCTTATGCCCCCCCCCCCCCTGATCAAAAATTGCCACCCCCTGGAGTGAATCATGGGTACGCTACTGTAACTGGGTCCATTTTTCAGCTTTTGAGATCGGGTCGAGTCTGGGTCCAAAAAATAGCAACTTTTGCCACCTCTAGTGGACAACCCTCTGAGCCTCTGACCGCCCTCCCCTGACCTGTGACCGCCCTCACCTGACCTCTGACCGCCCTCCCCTGACCTGTGACCACCCTCACCTGACATCTGACCTCTGACCGCCCTCACCTGACCTCTGACCGCCCTCACCTGAGCCTCTGACCGCCCTCACCTGACCTGTGACCGCCCTCACCTGACCTCTGACCTCTGACCGCCCTCACCTGAGCCTCTGACCGCCCTCACCTGACCTCTGACCGCCCTCACCTGACCTCTGACCGCCCTCACCTGACCTCTGACCTCTGACCGCCCTCACCTGAGTCTCTGACCGCCCTCACCTGACCTGTGACCGCCCTCACCTGACCTCTGACCTCTGACCGCCCTCACCTGACCTCCGACCGCCCTCACCTGACCTCTGACCGCCCTCACCTGACCTCTGACCTCTGACCACCCTCACCTGACCTCTGACCGCCCTCACCTGACCTGTGACCGCCCTCACCTGACCTCTGACCGCCCTCACCTGACCTGTGACCGCCCTCACCTGACCTCTGACCACCCTCACATGACCTCTGACCGCCCTCACCTGACCTGTGACCGCCCTCACCTGACCTCTGACCGCCCTCACCTGACCTGTGACCGCCCTCACCTGACCTCTGACCACCCTCACCTGACCTCTGACCGCCCTCACCTGACCTGCGACCGCCCTCACCTAACCTCTGACCACCCTCACCTGAACCTCTGACCACCCTCACCTGAGCGGTGCCAGCCGTAGGTACGGCCGCCGTGTCGGAGTCACCATGGCTCGTCTCAGAGCGAACCACACGGCACACGCCGACGGCCCGAGCTCAGCGGGCCGCACACTACCGGCAGATGACCGCAGCCGCTAACCAGCCGCACTACGCACCGCACTATTGCCGCACTACTGCCGCACAACTCACTGCCACCCTTACTAAGCTCACAGCGCACCCGCAGTACACCAGCACCGCGGCTTCACCACAGCCGCACCAGCTCGCAGCGGGCAGTGCACTGCGCCCTGCGGCGCCCGCCCCGGCCCGGCCCGGCCCGGCCGCCGCCGTGCCGCCGCCGCCTGCACCCAGTGTTGCCGCCAGTGCCGTGCCTGCAGTGTCTGCCGTGACTGCTGACACCTGGGGATGTGCAGCGCCGCCCCTCCCCGGCCCGACCAGCCGATGGCATTGACGGTCCGTCTGGCATTGACGTCACTGCATATGACGGCCCGTGTGACGAGGTGGTCTGACGCGTGGTGAAGGTCCCACGGTCTCGCCAACTGATAACGGGGCCCCCGACATAAATATTTACAATATTTGTTACAGTTTTACAAGTCTGATTCGGTCACGTATCATTTCATGAATGACCTGAGGCAGAATGACGTCGTTACGTATTTTTAGTTACGTCCGGGCGTCGGACGGCTCCGTGATGCTACAAATGGCGCTTCCAACAGCATACCACGCGTAGGTAATCCCTGCCGCTCTCTGACGTAGGGACTTCCGCTAACCAGTTCCGCCCCATCACCGACCACTGGCAAGCCCGGTGTGCCGGCAGTTCCCGCTGCTGTAGTGACGTGTCAGGATCATTCATGGTGATGTGGGCAGAACCCCGCATCTTCACATCAGTCTTCACATCGCCACCGCGTCACACCAGCAGAGCAGAACCCCGCACCTTCACATCAGTCTTCACATCGCCACCGCGTCACACCAGCAGAGCAGAACCCCGCACCTTCACATCAGTCTTCACATCGCCACCGCGTCACACCAGCAGAGCAGAACCCCGCACCTTCACATCGCCACCGCGTCACACCAGCAGAGCAGAACCCCGCACCTTCACATCAGTCTTCACATCGCCACCGCGTCACACCAGCAGAGCAGAATCCCGCACCTTCACATCAGTCTTCACATCGCCACCGCGTCACACCAGCAGAGCAGAACCCCGCACCTTCACATCGCCACCGCGTCACACCAGCAGAGCAGAACCCCGCACCTTCACATCAGTCTTCACATCGCCACCGCGTCACACCAGCAGAGCAGAACCCCGCACCTTCACATCAGTCGTCACATCGCCACCGCGTCACACCAGCAGAGCAGAACCCCGCACCTTCACATCAGTCTTCACATCGCCACCGCGTCACACCAGCAGAGCAGAACCCCGCACCTTCACATCAGTCTTCACATCGCCACCGCGTCACACCAGCAGAGCAGAACCCCGCACCTTCACATCGCCACCGCGTCACACCAGCAGAGCAGAACCCCGCACCTTCACATCAGTCTTCACATCGCCACCGCGTCACACCAGCAGAGCAGAACCCCGCACCTTCACATCGCCACCGCGTCACACCAGCAGAGCAGAACCCCGCACCTTCACATCGCCACCGCGTCACACCAGCAGAGCAGAACCCCGCACCTTCACATCGCCACCGCGTCACACCAGCAGAGCAGAACCCCGCACCTTCACATCGCCACCGCGTCACACCAGCAGAGCAGAACCCCGCACCTTCACATCAGTCTTCACATCGCCACCGCGTCACACCAGCAGAGCAGAACCCCGCACCTTCACATCAGTCTTCACATCGCCACCGCGTCACACCAGCAGAGCAGAACCCCGCACCTTCACATCAGTCTTCACATCGCCACCGCGTCACACCAGCAGAGCAGAACCCCGCACCTGCACATCAGTCTTCACATCGCCACCGCGTCACACCAGCAGAGCAGAACCCCTCACCTTCACATCAGTCTTCACATCGCCACCGCGTCACACCAGCAGAGCAGAACCTCGCACCTTCACATCAGTCTTCACATCGCCACCACGTCACACCAGCAGAGCAGAACCACGCACCTTCACATCAGTCTTCACATCGCCACCGCGTCACACCAGCAGAGCAGAACCTCGCACCTTCACATCAGTCTTCACATCGCCACCGCGTCACACCAGCAGAGCAGAACCCCGCACCTGCACATCAGTCTTCACATCGCCACCGCGTCACACCAGCAGAGCAGAACCCCGCACCTTCACATCAGTCTTCACATCGCCACCGCGTCACACCAGCAGAGCAGAACCCCGCACCTTCACATCAGTCTTCACATCGCCACCGCGTCACACCAGCAGAGCAGAACCCCGCACCTTCACATCAGTCTTCACATCGCCACCACGTCACACCAGCAGCTCTGAGATACACCACGAGCCAGGCAGTCGGATACAGACAAAAAGGATACAGGCGAAGTGTACATAAGTCTGGCCTCGGGGTCAAGTTATAAAGACAAGCTCAACCGGTCTACGGATTTGCGCATCAAGTCTGTATAAAACACCGAACAGGCAACAGCAGCGGATCAGGAGCCGCCGAGCAGTGAGGACCGGTCCGGCGTTACAGTGGTCTTCTAATCGGCCGCAGTCTTCTAATCGGTCGCAGTGTCTCTAATCGGCCTCAGTCGCAGCAGGCACAGTTTACTTCAAACCACGCTATTCCAGTCCTAGCCTGGTCCAAGGCCTTGTCACTTCGCTCATCCGTTATTGTATCAGTGTGTGTGGGACATGCAATGCCACTCAACTGCACGTGTCCAACAAAATCTGACTTTTAGACCACGAGCATTCCTGGGGCGTAGAATTCTTGATCATGTCATTGATGTGCAACGCGATCTTGAATGGTTTTTACCGCCACAACCTGCACGAATCGCATACACTAACCATTTTGAAACGCATATTGGCTACTGGCTACATTTTAGCCTTAATATCTATCTGACTAACCTGCACATAGCCGTCATGTGCACCCGAGCACTACGCTCGATAAGGTCCAAATTGCCATGCTGCGCGCCAGTGATTAGATCGGTATCTGGAAGGCAGCGTTTCCTGTCCTCTACTGTGACCACCTTTAGCACCTTGTCGCGTAGTAGCACACGTGATTTGAGTTCGTCGCAGTTTAGAAGTCGCGAGGTATATCATGCAGCGGCGGATTGTATTAGCATTGCGTGCCTGGGACGAAACCATGGGGTGCGACATAGTGTTTGTATGCGACTCTGCGCGTGTGCGACTCTGCGCGTGTGCGACTCTGCGCGTGCGACTCTGCGCGTGCGACTATGCGCGTGCGACTATGCGACTCTGCGCGTGTGTGCTCCCTTGACCTAAAGTTATATTGTATGACATCAGCTATGTAATAGTTGCGCATTGGGTAGAATTATATGACGTTTAGCAAGTCATGAAAAACAACAAACATCCTATCCCTTGAATAATTCCCTACTTTAGACAGTTTGGCCTGCAACTAATAACAACAAAGAGGAGAATTACCGCGTGCTTCGTGTTTAAACTCTGAGCGATACACTTATTAGCCTGGCTGTATCCATATCTGTATCAATCATTTATGTGACGCTTACAGTTTATTGTTGGAGAGAGCTGAAAAGACAAAGCGGCAAAACTAACCGATCGTTCCACTACTCATCAAGTGCGGGCTCGTGCTCAGATTCCATGAACAGATCCCAGATCCACTGAGATCCCGGATTCACATTCATAATTTGCTTTTGGGAGCCGAAACGGTCGAGATCTGTTGGGATCCTAGATCCCATCGTGGATTTTGTGAAGGGATCTTCTTGGATCTGGGATCCATGCACATTGCACAGTACACACGTCTGACTAGCTGTCATAAACCATAAGTGTCATACACCTAGCCGTACCTCTGCATTCGAATAACCGCGCACAAATACTCACCTACAACGCGCCACATTGCCAATTTCACTGCACCCCTCGTTGTCTATTCTAAACAAAACACACATGAAAACCACACGCCATCCCCACATGACACACTTAGTACCGCACCGTCAAAACACAGCTCACAGTCCCCACCTGTAGCACGTACTGCGCCACGAGGAGCACCACGCTGCCCTCAAATACACTGCCGACGACCATATTGTACAGTGCACACTTGTTCACTTCCTATGTCGCCTATCCCGCTCAGCATGTATGTAGGACACCTGTATGATGTGCATGATGTAATGTATGGTGTGCTGACACCACGGTAAAACGGTGTGAGACACCTGACAATGCCACGGTGTGACGCCGTGTGACGCCGTGTGACGCCGTGTGACGCCGTGTGACGCCGTGTGACGCCGTGTGACGCTGTGTGACGCTGTGTGACGCTGTGTGACGCTGTGTGACGCCGTGTGACGCCGTGTGACGCCGTGTGACGCTGTGTGACGCTGTGTGACGCTGTGTGACGCTGTGTGGCGCTGTGTGACGCTGTGTGACGCTGTGTGACGCTGTGTGGCGCTGTGTGACGCTGTGTGGCGCTGTGTGACGCTGTGTGATACCATGTGACGCCGTGTGACGCCGTGTGACGCCGTGTGACGCCGTGTGACGCCGTGTGACGCTGTGTGACGCTGTGTGACGCCGTGTGACGCCATGTGATACCATGTGACGCCGTGTGACGCGGTGTGACGCCGTGTGACGCCGTGACGCCGTGTGACGCGGTGTGACGCGGTGTGACGCCGTGTGACGCCGTGTGACGCCGTGTGACGCCGTGTGACGCCATGTGATACCATGTGACGCCGTGTGACGCCGTGTGACGCCGTGTGACGCTGTGTGACGCTGTGTGACGCCGTGTGACGCCATGTGATACCATGTGACGCCGTGTGACGCCGTGTGACGCCGTGACGCCGTGTGACGCGGTGTGACGCGGTGTGACGCCGTGTGACGCCGTGTGACGCCGTGTGACGCCGTGTGACGCCGTGTGACGCAGGTGTTGTCAGTACCTGTTGGTGCCGTAGGTGACAGCCTGCTCAGTCACCAGGGGCGTCTTCACCAGGGGTGTCTTCACCAGGGGCGTCTTCTCAGTCACCAGGGGCGGCTTCACCAGGGGTGTCTTCACCAGGGGCGTCTTCACCAGGGGCGTCTTCGCCTCGTCGTCCTTACGCCGTCCGCCGCGGGGCATGATGCCTGCCTCTCTTCCACCCCGCACTTAACGACACAAACCACCAACTCGACACAAACCACCAACTCCTCCCCTCCTCCGCACCCGCCTAGCACGTCGACACAAATCTCCTCCAACTCACCACCTTCCCCACCGACCACCGACCACCGACCACCGACCACCGACCACCGACCACCGACCACCGACCACCGACCACCGTCCGACGTCCGCCGTCCCCGCCTTCGGCCTCCGGCACCTCGCCGCCACTGCTCTCTTTACGTCGGCTCCCGACGCGCCCCACCGGCCCGTATCGTCGCCGTCGACGCACGCACCCCCCCCCCCCCCTCCCCCCGTGCCCCGACGACTCGTCGACGCCCCGCCAGACAGACAGTGGCGGGTCTACATTAGGGCAAACAGGCAATTGCCCCCCCCCCAAAAAAAAACACGAAGAAACGGTAGGCAAACGTATGTTTTTACCCCCCCCCCCCCCCCTAAACAAACAAACAAACAAACAAACAAACAAACAAACAACCAACCAACCAACCAACCAACCAACCAAACAAACAAACAAACAAACAAACAAACAAACAAACAAACAAACAAACAAACAAACAAACAAACAAAAACAGTTCCGAGAGATTGTGATTTGTGTTTCGGGAAGTCGTGATTTATCCATCCTCATCCTCTCCCCTCTCCCTCTCTCTCTCCCTCTCTCCCCTCCTCCCCCCCCCCCCCCCGCTCAATGACTTCGCGCTGACGACCCGACGCCACCCCTCCTTCCGCTCAACGATTCTTGGCGCTGGCTGACGACCCGGCGCCACAACCCCCTCCCTCCCTCCCTCCCTCCCTCCCTCCCTCCCTCCCTCCCTCCCTCCCTCCCTCCCTCCCTCCCTCCCTCCCTCCCTCCCTCCCTCCCTCCACCTCGCCTCCCCCGGTCAACAACTTTTCGCTGACGAAACGAAGCGAAATTGTTGCCCCCTCCCCCAACTCAAAACCTAGATCCGCCACTGCAGCCAGAGACGCGGCGCGATCGTCGGTCCGGAAGGCACCGGCTCGCGGCAGCGGCGCACGGCTCGACAGTGGGGTGACGGCCGCTCAAAAGGCGTGTCCTGCCGGCTGACATATAGAATCGATCGCGGTCATTCTGCGGCTTGCCAGGCTGAGGGTCGAGGGGGTCGTGACATGCAGCGGGATGTGTCAGGTTAGCACGTGTAGGAGTAGGTCGGGAGGTCAGGGGCTGCAGGCGACCCAACTCGGTTCGGTGAGGGCAGGGGCTGCAGGCGACCCAACTCGGTTCAGTGAGGTCAGAGGCTGCAGGCGACCCAACTCGGTTCAGTGAGGTCAGAGGCTGCAGGCGACCCAACTCGGTTCAGTGAGGTCAGAGGCTGCAGGCGACCCAACTCGGTTCAGTGAGGTCAGAGGCTGCAGGCGACCCAACTCGGTCCAGTGAGGTCAGGGGCTGCAGGCGACCCAACTCGGTCCAGTGAGGTCAGGGGCTGCAGGCGACCCAACTCGGTTCAGTGAGGTCAGGTGCTGCAGGCGACCCAACTCGGTCCAGTGAGGTCAGGGGCTGCAGGCGACCCAACTCGGTTCAGTGAGGTCAGGGGCTGCAGGCGACCCAACTCGGTCCAGTGAGGTCAGGGGCTGCAGGCGACCCAAGTCGGTTCAGTGAGGTCAGAGGCTGCAGGCGACCCAACTCGGTTCAGAACATTGCCCAGGCAAATGTGTACCTTAGTACGAGATTATAACGCCGTTGGTAGACCTTACGATCTTATAATTAGGTCACAAGCTCAGGGCCGCAAGCGACCCAGCTAAGTTCAGATAATTTGTGGCTTTTCACAAAATCTATCAACCGAGCTCAGATCATTGTCTGACAGGGGCATTTGCAGCAGCTTTTCACAAAACCTATGGCGCCGTTACAATGTCAACAACTTATTACGATACAGTTCGACCCTACCGATCGCACTGAGTCCCACTGCTGGCACCTTGGATCCCATACTGAGTCCCACTGCTGGCACCTTGGATCCCACACTGAGTCCCACTGCTGGCACCTTGAGATCCCACACTGAGCCCCACTGCTGGCGCCTTGGATCCACACTGAGTCCCACTACTGGCGCCTTGGATCCCACACTGAGTCCCACTGCTGGCACCTTGGATCCCACACTGAGCCCCACTACTGGCACCTTGGATCCCACACTGAGCCCCACTACTGGCGCCTTGGATCCCACACTGAGCCCCCACTACTGGCGCCTTGGATCCCCACACTGAGCCCCACTGCTGGCACCTTGGATCCGTCCCCCCGACACCGCCCGCGCTATGCCGTCTGGAATGCAGTCACACGCGTGGCACGTCTGCATGCGCGACGAGTTGGCTCAGACGGCATTCTACACATCTCTGCAATGACGCGTATGGTGCGCGCCTGACACAAACATAGCCGAGCGCTTCTGGTGTTTGGTCCTCATGATACGCTTATGAGCAATTCGCGCCAGAGCCTGCCCTCATAAACTAAACAGAGTCACGCTCGAGAAAGAGCCCGTCCCACTGCTGTCGTTTCCGGCCCCAGACGCGTCTTGTCTCGTTATATCGCATGCTGATTATTTCCATGACGGGCGGGGCCGCGCTGTGACGGCGGCCATGACCAGGTGTTGTATCCCCCGCTACCATCAGACTGAGACCCGACAGCT
>JAXIVJ010010575.1:0-46669 GCA_036785665.1 Chirona hameri | reverse complement strand
AGATGTAGATGTAGATGTAGATGTATATGTAGATGTAGATGTAGATGTAGATGTAGATGTAGATGTAGATTTAGTATGATGTAGATGTAGATGTAGATGTAGATGTAGATGTAGATGTTGATGTAGATGTAGATGTAGATGTAGATGTAGATGTAGATGTAGATGTAGATGTATGTAGTGTAGATGTAGATGTAGATTTAGATGTAGATGTAGATGTAGATGTAAATGTAGATGTAGATGTAGATGTATATGTAGATGTAGATGTAGATGTAGATGTAGATGTAGATGTGATATGTAGATGTAGATGTAGATGTAGATGTAGATATATGTATAGTATAGATATAGATATAGATTAGATATGATATAGATAGATAGATATAGATATAGATATAGATATAGATATAGATATAGATATAGATAAAAGATTATAGATATAGATATAGATATAGATATAGATATAGATGGACAAAAAAACATGGACAATTCGTAATGAACTTTCTAAAGGCTCACCCCAAAGTGAAAAAATGCCAGAAGCATTCAAAACGGATAATGGTTTAGTTCGAGGTGCTGAAGAAATCTCTGAAGTTTTAACGCCTTCTTACAAGTAACGGTAAATAATTGAAAAATAGCACAGGTCATACAAATAGTAACCCGCTAAATATGCATTCCTAACTTTGTAGGAAACACCCTTGATACCTTCACAGATACAGATAAAAAAGAGGTTAAGAAAGTTTGTGAACGATATGCGGATAGTAGGCGGTGGTCATGATAAAATAAATTACACGAATATTTAAAGCGACGTTCATGGCAAATTATAGGTGAGGTTGTTCATTTTATGAATCTTTGTTTAAAACAGAACACATTTCTAAATGTGTTAAAGAAGGCTGTTGTGAAGCCGATTTATAAAGCAGGTGATAAGCAACAATTCAATAATTACAGACCGATTAGCCTGCTTCCTGTCATTTCTAAGCTTCTAGAAAAACTAATTTACACCGTTTAAATGACCATTTGGCTTTACATAATATCCTTAGCGAAAACCAGTTTGGGTTTAGAAAAGGCATGACCACTTATATGCCTATACTCCTTCTCCAAGAGAAAATAACTAGTGCACTTGAATCAAGTAGTATTGTATGTGGAATATATATAGACTTACGTAAAGCGTTTGATACGGTAAACATAGATATTCTACTAAAACAAATACAGAGCTATGGAATAACACATGATGCATACAATATGATCAAATCATATCTAACTGACCGCACACAATGTGTCCAAATAGATCAATCTAGATCAAATTTCCTTCCGAATGGAATCGGAGTCCCACAGGCATCAATCTTAGGACAGCTTCTATTTATATTATATATAAATGATTTTCCGCATATATGTGATCAAATGATCTCGTATTTATATGCTGATGACACTGCTATCTTTGTTGAAGGTGGAAACGAACATGAATTGCAAAATACTTTAGACATTCTTATGCCAAAAATAGCAGAATGGTTTCAAGCAAACCAGCTTACTCTAAATACTGATAAGACATATTATCAGATTTATACTAAGAAAAAGATACAAGTTGCAGTATCACTTCAATCGGATGGTGCTGATATTAAGCGTGTAAAAACTGTTAAATACCTTGGCGTATTTATTGATGATTATTTTAAATGGAATACACACATTGCTAAGTTTTGCGCAGTTCTGTGTAGAAATGCAGGCATAATCAGCAGAGTAAAATATTTTATCGATTCCGATCATCTGTTGTTGCTTTACAACTCCCTCTTTTTGTCTCACATGAATTATTGCTGTTTTCTGTATAGCAACACATACTCTCTTCACCTAAATAAAATAGAGAAATTACAGAAACGTGTTGTTAGAATAGTAGATGGGCAATCTAGACTAGCACATTCTGCTCCAATTTTCAAAAAACTAAAGCTACTTCGTGTGTATACATACATACAATACATTGGAAACCAACAAATGCTATTATTGATGCACAGGAAACTCAAGTTTGATTTGCCTCATGTAATAGACCAGATTTTTGATATAGCTCACCCTAGTAGGACTAGCCGAACCATTCACCATCTTGAGGAAATATTTTCTTGTAAAGTATACAAAACTCACACTGTTGCATGGGCTGGACCGAGGCTATGGAACAAAGTAATAGGACCAATGTTTCCATTAATACAAATGATTCCTGATTCAAAGTCTATTATTAAACAATTATCTAAGAATTACTTTCTTAGTCAATACTAAGAATGAAACTCCTGCAACTTTACAACACCGTAATAATACAGTACATTTTATTTTGCATTGCACTACATATCATAGGTGTAGTAAATTTTGATTATACAACATATATTCAACATAATGTATGAATTCATAAGAATATGTGTAATATGTGTGTATATGTATGTATATGTATATGTGTGTATATGCATATGTGTGTATGTGTATATGTATGTGTGTGTGTGTGTGTGTGTGTCTACATGTATATATGTGTGTATGTATGTATGTGCATGCAAATGTAAGTATACTTGCATGTGTGTGTATGTGTGTGTGTATGTATGTATGTGTATGTATGTGTGTATATGTATATGTGTGTTCAATATGCATGCCTACATTATGTTATTGCATTGATTCCTGACTGCAACTATACAACAGTGTATACAATTTGTTCATTGTATGCACGTGGTCATGCATACGTGCACTTGTGTGAGAGTGGATGTGAGTATGATTTGTTTATACAACATAACATACAATATAAGATATATGCATGCATTTGAGGTTTGAGAGTGGATGTTTATGTATCTGTCAATATGAATGTCACCCACTCTACTGGAACTGGTTCCATTAGGCCGCCCAACAACAAGCTCTGCTTAGTTGGGTGGCCTGTTTGGATCCCCAGCACTTGGACTTGAACTCATGCCGATTTTTGACCAGGCTAAGATGTTTCCAATATGATTGATCCCTTTCCCTTTACTAACATCCTGAATAAAGTGTTGCAGTGTTTGATCTTTTGTTTGTGGTAGTAACATCTTGAATGCAAGTTTGAATGAATGTGGTTACTGGTTCCCAGGGAAGTAGGGGCAGTCAATTACTGGATTCAGTGATGACTACTTTGGCCTTCTCCTATTTTTACTTTATACTATCTAATAATGGATTATTCTCCTTCTTAAGCTTATTTACGTTTCTTTCCATTTCTTAGCTGGGAGTGCGGCGACTTGCTTTATTATGTGTTCTGGTGTTAACGTTAAGGTGCTGTGGGTCGTTGGGATAGAGGGAGGGGGCACTCCTGGTCACCTGCTCTTGGGTGGCGGCATAGAAGAAGACAAAAACATGATCTCAATATATCCCACGGCAAAACTGAGAGGATGGATATATAATCTCAGTGGATCCCGGATCCAGATCACTGGAATCAGATCCCGGGATTCATTTTTGGGATCAATGTCTGCCTCAGACTAACTCAGGCTGCAAAGCGCCCCTCAGGCCCACTGAGGGCCTACTCAGGCCCACTGAGGGCCTACTCAGGCCCACTGAGGGCCACATCAGGCCCACTGAGGGCCACATCAGGCCGACTGAGGGCCACATCAGGCCGACTGAGGGCCACATCAGGCCCACTGAGGGCCTACTCAGGCCGACTGAGGGCCACATCAGGCCCACTGAGGGCCACATCAGGCCCACTGAGGGCCACATCAGGCCGACTGAGGGCCTACTAAGGCCGACTGAGGGCCACATCAGGCCGACTGAGGGCCTACTAAGGCCGACTGAGGGCCACATCAGGCCGACTGAGGGCCTACTCAGGCCCACTGAGGGCCTACTCAGGCCGACTGAGGGCCTACTCAGGCCGACTGAGGGCCACATCAGGCCCACTGAGGGCCACATCAGGCCCACTGAGGGCCACATCAGGCCCACTGAGGGCCTAATCAGGCCGACTGAGGGCCACATCAGGCCGACTGAGGGCCACATCAGGCCGACTGAGGGCCTACTAAGGCCGACTGAGGGCCACATCAGGCCGACTGAGGGCCTACTCAGGCCCACTGAGGGCCTACTCAGGCCGACTGAGGGCCACATCAGGCCGACTGAGGGCCACATCAGGCCCACTGAGGGCCACATCAGGCCCACTGAGGGCCTAATCAGGCCGACTGAGGGCCACATCAGGCCGACTGAGGGCCACATCAGGCCGACTGAGGGCCACATCAGGCCGACTGAGGGCCACATCAGGCCGACTGAGGGCCACATCAGGCCGACTGAGGGCCACATCAGGCCGACTGAGGGCCACATCAGGCCCACTGAGGGCCTACTCAGGCCCACTGAGGGTCCCTCAGGCCGACTGAGGGCCACATCAGGCCGACTGAGGGCCACATCAGGCCGACTGAGGGCCACATCAGGCCGACTGAGGGCCACATCAGGCCCACTGAGGGTCCCTCAGGCCGACTGAGGGCCTACTCAGGCCCACTGAGGGCCACATCAGGCCGACTGAGGGCCTACTCAGGCCGACTGAGGGCCTACTCAGGCCGACTGAGGGCCACATATTGCCGACTGAGGGCCACATCAGGCCCACTGAGGGCCTACTCAGGCCCACTGAGGGTCCCTCAGGCCGACTGAGGGCCACATCAGGCCGACTGAGGGCCACATCAGGCCGACTGAGGGCCACATCAGGCCGACTGAGGGCCACATCAGGCCGACTGAGGGCCACATCAGGCCCACTGAGGGCCTACTCAGGCCCACTGAGGGTCCCTCAGGCCGACTGAGGGCCTACTCAGGCCCACTGAGGGCCACATCAGGCCGACTGAGGGCCTACTCAGGCCGACTGAGGGCCTACTCAGGCCGACTGAGGGCCACATCAGGCCGACTGAGGGCCACATCAGGCCCACTGAGGGCCTACTCAGGCCCACTGAGGGTCCCTCAGGCCGACTGAGGGCCTACTCAGGCCCACTGAGGGCCACATCAGGCCGACTGAGGGCCTACTCAGGCCGACTGAGGGCCTACTCAGGCCCACTGAGGGCCACATCAGGCCGACTGAGGGCCACATCAGGCCCACTGAGGGCCTAATAAGGCCGACTGAGGGCCTACTAAGGCCGACTGAGGGCCACATCAGGCCCACTGAGGGCCTACTCAGGCCCACTGAGGGCCACATCAGGCCCACTGAGGGCCTACTCAGGCCCACTGAGGGCCTACTCAGGCCGACTGAGGGCCACATCAGGCCGACTGAGGGCCACATCAGGCCCACTGAGGGCCTACTCAGGCCCACTGAGGGCCACATCAGGCCGACTGAGGGCCTACTCAGGCCGACTGAGGGCCTACTCAGGCCGACTGAGGGCCACATCAGGCCGACTGAGGGCCACATCAGGCCAACTGAGGGCCTACTCAGGCCCACTGAGGGTCCCTCAGGCCGACTGAGGGCCTACTCAGGCCCACTGAGGGCCACATCAGGCCGACTGAGGGCCTACTCAGGCCGACTGAGGGCCTACTCAGGCCCACTGAGGGCCACATCAGGCCGACTGAGGGCCACATCAGGCCCACTGAGGGCCTAATAAGGCCGACTGAGGGCCTACTAAGGCCGACTGAGGGCCACATCAGGCCCACTGAGGGCCTACTCAGGCCCACTGAGGGCCACATCAGGCCCACTGAGGGCCTACTCAGGCCCACTGAGTGCCTACTCAGGCCGACTGAGGGCCCCATCAGGCCGACTGAGGGCCTACTCAGGCCGACTGAGGGCCACATCAGGCCGACTGAGGGCCACATCAGGCCGACTGAGGGCCACATCAGGCCGACTGAGGGCCTACTCAGGCCGACTGAGGGCCTACTCAGGCCCACTGAGGGCCACATCAGGCCGACTGAGGGCCACATCAGGCCCACTGAGGGCCTAATAAGGCCGACTGAGGGCCTACTAAGGCCGACTGAGGGCCACATCAGGCCCACTGAGGGCCTACTCAGGCCGACTGAGGGCCACATCAGGCCGACTGAGGGCCACATCAGGCCGACTGAGGGCCACATCAGGCCCACTGAGGCACACATCAGGCCGACTGAGGCCCACATCAGGCCGACTGAGGGCCTACTCAGGCCGACTGAGGGCCCCATCAGGCCGACTGAGGGCCTACTCAGGCCGACTGAGGGCCACATCGGGCCGACTGAGGGCCACATCAGGCCGACTGAGGGCCACATCAGGCCGACTGAGGGCCTACTCAGGCCGACTGAGGGCCACATCAGGCCGACTGAGGGCCACATCAGGCCGACTGAGGGCCACATCAGGCCGACTGAGGGCCTACTCAGGCCGACTGAGGGCCACATCAGGCCGACTGAGGGCCTACTCAGGCCGACTGAGGGCCACATCAGGCCGACTGAGGGTCTACTCAGGCCCATTGAGGGCCTACTCAGGCCCACTGAGGGCCTACTCAGGCCCACTGAGGGCCTACTCAGGCCCACTGAGGGCCTACTCAGGCCCACTGAGGGCCTACTCAGGCCGACTGAGGGCCACATCAGGCCGACTGAGGGCCACATCAGGCCGACTGAGGGCCACATCAGGCCCATTGAGGGCCACATCAGGCCGACCGAGGGCCTACTCAGGCCCACTGAGGGCCTACTCAGGCCCACTGAGGGCCTACTCAGGCCGACTGAGGGCCACATCAGGCCGACTGAGGGCCACATCAGGCCGACTGAGGGCCACATCAGGCCCACTGAGGGCCACATCAGGCCGACTGAGGGCCTACTCAGGCCCACTGAGGGCCTACTCAGGCCCACTGAGGGCCTACTCAGGCCCACTGAGGGCCTACTCAGGCCGACTGAGGGCCACATCAGGCCCACTGAGGGCCTACTCAGGCCGACTGAGGGCCACATCAGGCCGACTGAGGGCCTACTCAGGCCGACTGAGGGCCACATCAGGCCGACTGAGGGCCACATCAGGCCGACTGAGGGCCTACTCAGGCCGACTGAGGGCCACATCAGGCCGACTGAGGGCCTACTCAGGCCGACTGAGGGCCACATCAGGCCCACTGAGGGCCTACTCAGGCCGACTGAGGGCCACATCAGGCCGACTGAGGGCCACATCAGACCGACTGAGGGCCTACTCAGGCCGACTGAGGGCCACATCAGGCCGACTGAGGGCCACATCAGGCCGACTGAGGGCCACATCAGGCCGACTGAGGGCCACATCAGGCCGACTGAGGGCCTACTCAGGCCGACTGAGGGTCCCTCAGGCCCACCGAGTGCCACATCAGGCCGACTGAGGGCCTACTCAGGCCGACTAAGGGTCCCTCAGGCCCACCGAGTGCCACATCAGGCCGACTGAGGGCCTACTCAGGCCGACTGAGGGCCACATCAGACCGACTGAGGGCCTACTCAGGCCGACTGAGGGCCACATCAGGCCCACTGAGGGCCACATCAGGCCGACTGAGGGCCACATCAGGCCGACTGAGGGCCACATCAGGCCGATTGAGGGCCACATCAGGCCGACTGAGGGCCTACTCAGGCCGACTGAGGGCCACATCAGGCCCACTGAGGGCCACATCAGGCCGACTGAGGGCCACATCAGGCCGACTGAGGGTCACATCAGGCCGACTGAGGGCCACATCAGGCCGACTGAGGGCCACATCAGGCCGACTGAGGGCCTACTCAGGCCCACTGAGGGTCCCTCAGGCCCACTGAGGGTCCCTCAGGCCCACTGAGGGCCTAATCAGGCCGACTGAGGGCCACATCAGGGCGACTGAGGGCCACATCAGGCCGACTGAGGGCCACATCAGGCCGACTGAGGGCCACATCAGGCCGACTGAGGGCCACATCAGGCCGACTGAGGGCCACATCAGGCCGACTGAGGGCCACATCAGGCCGACTGAGGGCCTACTCAGGCCCACTGAGGGTCCCTCAGGCCCACCGAGTGCCCTCGGGCCGACAGGTTACGCTAGTCATGGGACAGCGGCGGTGTCGCCGATTTATTTTTTCACCGCTAGGTCTGGCTTGAAGAACGCTGCCACTAAATCAAAACAAGCTATTTTGGACAGTGTATGTTTGATATTTTACGCTGATATTCTAATGCTTAGCCACATTGAAGATGACTGAGGTCCTGTAATGTTTTTGCACCAATCATATCTTTAGTTTGTGATGTGTAATTATCTTTAGCAGCGTTTGGCTAACTCACGGTCCGGCGGTACCCAATCAACTGACACCGACGTGCGTTGGCGCGTCGGAACATTTCTTCATCTCTTTGGCTTTGTATGAAATCATATTCGTTTCCGCTAAAGCGTAATCATTCACAAGTCTGAACAGTACCAAAGAAAACTAACTGAGCCACAACACTAATCAATGCTAAACTCCGACACCAGTGACACAGCATCAGGCGACACATTTGAATTATTATAAACGACTCTCCTCCCAAAAACTTGCCACGTCACTCCTCATTTAACCCAATCCAAAGAATCAGCACCGACCGCTCATCAGCCGTACTCAGAGCACGTCAGGACGTGCACTTCCGCCGTGCCCCGCCGTGCTCCGCCGTGCTCCGCCGTGGCGTGGCAAGGCGTGCTCGGCCGGGCGGTCCCGCCGACCGACCGCCGCCCCGGCCCGGCCGCGAAGGCGAAGCCAGGCGATACGTTGGCGATCGTTACGGAAACATATATTTCGAGTTCCGACAGACGAAATGACTAGAGTTCCGTATATTCCTGCACATTTTCAGAAATCAGATCATGTTTGTTTATGCTTCCTGCGGAGGTTGTGCAATGCACGTTGCAATGTATGCGGTTTCGGAGTTCGCAGAAGCTATCCCTGTTTGGCCTCAATTGGCCCATCGCCCAGTAAAACAATTAAATATCGAAAATTGTGCCGTATTCTTGGCAATAAATTATCATCACATCGTATAATTGATAAAACATGAAACGTCCTTGTCCAGTACAAGTATATGACCCAGGAAAATTATTTAATTTTAAGTAGAAAGTCTTGCATGACATCTGGGTTGAATACACATAAGCCGCCGGTAAAACGCCAGAATGTGCTTGTGGAAGTCTTTGAACAAAGCCGTGTGGCGTCATTCACAACTGGATTCAGGCGGCGAAATTTGGCAGACAGACTCATGAAAAAGCAAGCTACATGATACAGTGACTTTTAAGCACATTTATTTGCCGGAATGTGTTTAATTATATCGATTATTCCAAGATTTATTTTTTTGTTACACAACATTTTATATTTACACGCTGATATATGCCCTCGTGTTTGAAATAAAACCCCGATACCTCTACACAGATAAGTTCCACTATTCTCCTTTCCATATCAGCCCAAATTTTAACATTCGATTACCGTAACATTCCATTTTGAGCGCTTTCAATAAATTACAAACACAGATGCAGCGGTGCCTAGCCGCCGAGTTTGCTGCAGGCGGCGCTGGCGTCGGAGCGCGCCCCTCGCGGTCCGCCAAACGCCTTTATAGATGGCTCTCGCGGCCTACCGTTTACATTCGTACTCCGACGCTCCACGTGTTGACATCGTTCCGTGCTGTGCCTTCTACGACCATGGCCGACTCTCCCCCCGCCACGCCCGCTACGCCCGCCACTCCCGCCGCTCCCGCCAAGAAGGGACGCAAGCCCAAGGACGGAGCCAAGAAGGTAAAGTCGAACCGGCCTCCGACCATGGAGCTTGTGATCGAGGCGATCGAGGAGGAGAGGGACCCGAAGGGAACCTCAGTTATGGCCATCAAGAAGCACATCATGGCCAACCACGAGGTGAGGGCTGCGTTCCTGAACAACATGCTTCGGAAGGCGTTCGAGGCAGGATTGGCTGACGGTCAGCTGATCCGACCCAAGGGCCAGGCCGAGTCCCGCCTTCTCATGGGACGGTACCGTCTCGCCGCCATGGGAAAGATTCCAAAGGCGGCATCGCCCAAGCCGAAGAAGGCGGCGGCCAAGTCTCCCGCCAAGAAGGCCGCAGCGAAGCCGAAGGCCAAGACGCCCGTGAAGAAGCCGGCAGCCGCGGCGAAGAAGGCTAAGTCGCCGAAGAAGGTGAAGAAGGCGCCGAAGAAGCCGGCAGCAAAGAAGAACCCCAAGAAGGCATAGAGCGTCTCTGTAACTCTTCAGCAGTGTACAAACTCAGTGTATGTATAACATTGTCATTCATCTCGCAAATGCAGTTTGTAATGTATTGAGCGGCGAAGCGAGTCTGTTGCCGGGGATCTCGCCCGTTGTTAGTGCTCGATAATCGAGTGAATATCGCAGCCAGTAGCTGACGCTTGTCTCATTCATCGCACCGCATCATGAATATATATTGATAAAGAGGAATGTCTATGGGGATCTGAATGAAGGGTCGAATATCGGTGGAAGCTAGTACAGCCTGATGGAAAAATCGCTGCAAATTATCTTCATAAATGAGAATTTGAGCGGAATTCGGCCCAGCAATATACATTTTGCTTGTAAGTGAAGCAGATGTTTTAGATGCCAGACGGGTTTTCCCAGATTACCAATAAGGAATAAAAACTAAGTTCAGTCAACTACATCCTCTGGGACACATAAACGAGTCTCTCGTTGAACGGCTTTCCACAGTAAGCTCACAATGAGGTCAACGGTATTGTAACGGTTCCAGTCGCTGGCCTGTTTTTTTTTTCCCCCGGAGCGGCCTAAAGCCATTTTCCGGGGTCGGGAAAGTTACTTCTGGCAATTTAGGCCCGGGAGCAAATTTTACCGGTTTCCGGTTTATGCTGATCCGGTGCAAAGACGAGGGAGAAGGGCCTATGTTACGTTAATTTGTTCGTTCTATGCAAATATAAACACCGTTTATTAGACATGCATATTGCATACATACATTTGGACATTTAGAGCCAGGTCGTCTTCTTTGCCGCAACAGGAGACAAAAGTCTCCTTGGCTCCGGTTCCCTGGCGATACCTTGTCAGTGGCGGATCCAGGGAGGGTCACAGGGGTCATTTTTTCGATTTTTTTTAGGGCCTAGTTATACCGGCAAAAACAAAATAAAGCAAAAAATTCCGCACCGCTATGCGGCGCAAATCAATCAGTGTTCTTTTCCAGTACACAAGGGTCTAATATAGACTACACACTGGTGGCCGCAGGGGGAGGATATGGGGTCATCGCCCCACTTTTGGCCTTAACCCTATTTGTAACAGGCTCCTGGCTACCCCTATTTGTAACAGGGGGGGGCGGATTCCGCCCCCCCCCCGGAGATCTCGAGATCTACACGTCCGATTTTCAAAAATGAAACGGTGTTTGGTTCCCCTCAATACGATCTACATTTATAAATAATAAACAAAATCAAAATTTTTGATAGGGGGAAACAGGGGGGCAAAAACTACACATTTTAGTGGTATTTTTGATCCAACATAGCTGTCATGTTTATGAACCGATTTTTAACAACTAATAGGAATCGATAGAAATTGAATTGGAAATTGATATATGACGGTGACGTTTGAAAATTCAAAAATCATAGGCGTGTGCAGGTCACTCAATATGGGGGTGAAGTAAATACGTAATAAAATACATTTTTGATGTTGTTTTTTTGATAAATGAAATGGAATGTGATTGCGACATTAGACAAAATAATTATAAATCATATTTTTTGCCATAGGCGGTACCAGGTTAGTGAAAAAGGGAGGTCAAATTGGAAAACAATATTAACCGCAGACAAGTTGCTACCCAGCACTATAAATATGTTACTGATCGTAGATAGTTCCTTTTTGCATGTTGTACTTCATCATAGGCGTATCCAGGATACAAACTGGGGCGGCGCAAGACCTTTTGATAAGTATATTATCCGCTATTATGATACTAACTAGTCAACAGTGACTATTTCACTTACAACTTCAATTAACATTGCTTACCCCCTTTTCACCCTACCTGGGCTCGCCTATTATCTTATAATTGTTCGTAGAGTACCTTGTGGTGCGTTTTTCATCCGAATACAGCAGTATGTTATGTCATTGTACGCCCATGCCTCTTAGTTTCCTTGCAATAATATGACCCCCTTTCTTCCATTCCTGAGCGCGCCTCTGCAAAAAATGACTTTATTCCCTTTTCTGGCCTCATATGTACATATATAATTATAAGGTAACCATCTATTGCGCCGTTATCGCTGGCATATCGTCATCACCATGCCAGTCACCCCCCTTTTCATGTGCCTGAACACGCCCCTGAAACTCTATATGTAATAAATTATGCAAATAATGGAAGCAGAAGCTATCTTTTACATCTTGATAGCTATAAATGCCCCTTACATTGCTATATTGGCTTCCCGCCAAACATTGAATACTTCCTGGAAACTCCCCTTTTTCAAGCCCCTGAAACCGCCTCTGCCATTCAATTTTTATGATATTTCATTAACATCAACTAATTTGCACTTGTTGCAATCACCGTAAACCCATGTAACCCCTTCATACTTGATGCAGTTAGGAAGAGACCGTGAAGATCGCATTTCCGAACTATCGCCAAATGTCGCCTCCGAACCCACCCAAAACTGTGCCCTGGAACCGCCTCTGTTCAGGATAAAAACTCAAAATTTTGACTCCAAATGCGGTATTTAATTCTATGAAAACTCCAAAAATTTCATGGGCTTGCTCCCAGCCATTCTGGAGATATCTGCGAAAAACATGAGAGGGGGGGGGCGGAATCCGCCCCCCCCCCCGTTACAAATAGGGTTAAATGGGGGGGGGGCAACATGTCTTTTGACACCACCTTTTGCTCCAGACATATTTCCTTGTTTTTACCCTGCATGCTGGTTCCAATAGCAAAAATTGGTTCTCCAACCCGCTCCTAACCTCAAATTTTGGCGCCGCTTTGCGGCGCAATAACGGTTTATCGCATGCATAAGATTTACTGCTCGTAAAAAAACGGCTTTCACCCCCCCCCCCCCCTGTCCACGAACCTCGACTTCCTTCTTGGTCAATTCTTCATCAGCCGTCTGCAGGGCCGCCCTTGACTGTACAAATAATATATTTTAGCACCATCCGAGTTATCTCACTTGCAGGCCCTCCAAGCTAAAGGCGGCCGCACACTAGACCATTCGGCGCGCGGAGGTCGCGATATCGCTGCGACTTTCCGCGCATCTTTAACGACTTTCCGCCTTCGCGTCAGCCGAAACGTCAAAAATCGCGGACGAATGTCGTCGGCCGGCCATCTGCTGACCGGCGGAAAAAAGCTGATTCGAACGAGCTTTTTCCAGCGACTGAACGCCGCGGAGCCGCGGACAACAACATTGATCAGGCTAACAGTGGCGAATATATGCAAGATATAGGTACAAATTTTGCACAGAATGCTCTTGCCGCTGTAAAATGTATTATGTAGAAGTTTCGTGGTTCTAAACTTACATCTTCGTCGAAAAATGGACATCATTAATTTACCTTGGGACAGGCTGTTGGGACGGGATGCGACATGCTGTAGGTCGGCGGGGCGGAATCTCGCGAGCAGACAGCGCCGAATCCGCCGGAACAAAGACGATATTCAGCGGTATCGCCGCAATTTTCCGAGGCGGAATTTCGTAGTGATATCGGGCGTCGAATGCGTAGTGTGCGACCGCCTACAAAAACAAAAACAATACAATTTGACCCTATTCCCTGCGGGCGGCCAGAATTACGTTAACCTGCGGGGGGCAGATTATGCCCCCCCCCCCCCCTGAGATCTCGAGAACCGCTTGGTCGATTTCGATGGGGAAAGCGCCATTCGATGCGTCATGACAAGATCTCTCTTTTTGGACCCCGAAATTTTTGTTTTGTTAAAAAATGGGAGGGGGCAGGGGCAAACAATCCGAAAATTTGGGTGTTTTTTTAAAGGTCATTGCAGCCATGTGGCTCGACCAATTGTCATGCCTCAAGCGTTTTTGAGCTTCACATGTACTGTTATTTAATATATTAAAGACAAAAAAACAAAATAAAAAATCATAGGCGTTTTCAGGGAATGTAAAATGGGGGGGGGGATTTTCTGAAGGAAAAAATATGTGCTGTTCGTGATTTTTTGGGACGTCATGAACGTCACATGTGGGCATTATATGTTGTAATTTGTTAAATTTGATATATTGCGCATAGGCGGATCCAGGAAAAACATGGGTGAGGGGGGGGGGCACCATGCGCGTAACGCTTTTATCATCTTACTAATTTGATGTTGGACCTAATTTGAGGGTGGGTATCGCCTCCCATTTTTGTATCCTGCGTGCGCCTCTGCCCGAAAAATATGTACAATCCCAGTATCTATGATTTATATTGCATTGGAATTGTTTCTGACGCATTTATTGCACTGCAAACCACGAAGGAAGTATGCGCCGCAAAACCGCATTCGTAACACCCTCCCCAAAACAGGAGCCTGGAACCGCCTCTGCTGGACCTATTTTAGTCAAAATTTTGACACAGCACGCGCCATTTAATTGTGGGAAGAGTCACAAAGTTTCAGGACGCTAGGCTTAACGATTTAGAAGCGGCAAGTGAAAAACTACCTGGGGGGGGGGGGGCAGAATCTTCCCCCGCAGGGAATAGGGTTAAATTGATGTCATGCATGGCTTGTAGTGAGCCACAGCTCCCCGAGTGACCCCGAGTGAGCCACAGCTCAGCTATGCCAACATGAATTCGTGCCATCTCACCTGCAGGTAAGATGACACGAATATTGAAGCCAACCACATATTAAAATAACGAAATATCTCACCCCAAAATAGTCAGTGTGTGAACTTGAACTTGAACTTGACCTTGAACTTGGCCTACTTGAATTTGAACTCCGAGAATCGGTGGCGCAGAATCTGGCTCGCACTAAAGGCTGGAGTTTTCGCAGTTGTTGGCCGCCAGGGACCGCTAGTGAGCCAGGGTGTTATGACGTCGCAAGCAAATGGTACCAGTTAACACCCGCAGTGGAGGGTGGGGGCACTTTTGTGCCCCCCTCACCCCCCCCCCCCCCCCCCCCACACATATTTTTCGTGAATATTTCAAAAACGAAGCAAGGCAGGGCGGTGTATGTTGCGTGGCATTAACTCCAACTTAACCCTATTCCCTGCGGGCGGCTAGAATTACGTTAGCCTGCGGGGGGGCAGATTCTGCCCCCCCCCCCCCCCCAGAGATCTCGAGAACCGCTCGGTTGATTTAGATGGGAAAAACGTCATTCGATTCGTCATGACAAGATCTTTCTTTTTGGATCCCGAAATTTCTTTTTTGTTAAAAAAATGGGGGGCCAGGGGGCAAAAAATGCGGAAATTTTTGGGTGTTTTTTGAAAGGTCATTGCGGCCATGCCGTTTGACCGATTTGCATGCCCTAAACATTTTTGAGCTTCAAATGTACCGGTCGTTAATATATCAAAAGACAAAAACAAAATACAAAATCATAGGCGTATTCAGGGGATGTAAAAAAGGGGATTTGTTTATAAAAAAATATGTGCTGTTCGTGATTATTTGGGACGACATGAACGTCACATGTGGGCATTATATGCTGTAATTTGTTAAATTTAATATATTGCGCATAGGCGGATCCAGGAAAACAACGTGGGGGCACCATGCGCGTAACGCTGTGATCATCTTACTAATTTGAAGTTGGACCTAATTTGAGGGAGGGTATCGACTTCCATATTTTGTTCCTAAGTGCGCCTCTCCCCCAAAAATATGTACCATCCCAATATATATGATGTATATTGCATTGAAATAGTTTCTGACGCATTTATATTGCGATATTGCACTGCAAACCACGAAGGAAGAATGCGCGGCAAAACCGCATTCGAAACACCCTCCCCAAAACAGGAGCCTGGCACCGCTTCTGCTAGATCGATTTTTTTTTCAAACTTTTGACACAACACGCGCTATTCAAAGTTGAGAAAAGTCACAAAGTTTCAAGACGCAAGGCTTCACGGTTTAGAAGCGGCAAGTGAAAAACCACCGGGGGGGGCAGAATCTGTCCCCGTAGGGAATAGGGTTAATAGCAGCGGATCGTTTGATTGAGAGAGAAAAAATTAAAATCGCTCGATAATTTTTTTAAGTTATATGCATTTTTAGTCCAAGATGGCGGCCAGACTCGCGGTCGGCAAATCGATATCTTCGGAACCAACAGTCGGATCGAGATGAATCAAACGCCATTCGGTAGACAATGTGACACAATGTTCACACAATGTTCACAATGACATGACATGACACAATGACATGACAATGTTCATCTCTGGAAACAACTTTGGACACATTGTTGGTGACCTGTGACGTCACAGAGGTCAAATTCCAAAAACGGTGACATTTGGCCAGATTTTACCTGCATGACCTCATTTGACCTTGAAGATATTGACCGAAGGTCAAGAAAAATTTACAATATGTAGATAATCATCGTACCTACCTACCCTGTAAGTTTCATCATTCTAGCTATCATATTTTTGGAGATATTAAGGGGGGCACTAAAGTGCCCCCTCCCCTCTCCACTACGTGTTAGTGGCATACCCCTCTCCACAAATTTTGAATTTCACAAAATCTCAAAAATCCGAGATAGCAGTTTGATAGCCCGGTCTATTGTCAGTAATTTGATTTAAAACAATTGAGTTTGTCTCACACTTCGTACCTTTGAAAGCGCTTTCCGCAAACCATTATTTTGCAACAAAAACCGAAGAACATGACGCCACTCTGACGTCATTCCCGGTTGACCTAACATAGCCTTATATTTTTCCTTTTGCCAACATGTGTAGAATTGATGTGAGAGAAGGTACTGCAAGTTTGGCGACGATACCGGTGTTCGTTTAGGAGTTATTGCAAAATAACGGGAGGGGGTGGGGCAAAACATAACCAACCCCCCCCCCCCCCCCACCAGTAAGTCGCGGGTTAAGGCGGCCGCACACTGGGTCATTCGGCGCGCGATATCACTGCGACATTCCGCGGTTCCATGGTGTTCAGCACAGAAAAAGCTCGTCCGGACCAGCATTATTACGCGATATCGCGCGTCGAATGACGCAGTGTGCGGCCCGCATTAAAGGCGGCCGCACACTACGCATTCGGCGCCCGATATCACTGCGAAATTCCGCCTCGGAAAATCGCGGTGATGCCACTGAATATCGTCCTTGTTCCGGCGGATTCGGCGCTGTCTGCTCGCGTGATTCCGCCCCGCCGACCTACAGCATGTCGCAACCTGTGCCTACGGCCTGTCCCAAGGTAAATTAATGATGGCCATTTTTCGACCAAGATGTAAGTTTAGAACCACGAAACTTTTACATAATAAATTTTACAGCGGTAAGAGCATGCTGTGCAAAATTTGTACCTCTGTCTTGCATATATTCGCCACTGTTAGCCTGATCAATTTTGTTGTCCGCGGCTCCGCGGCGTTCAGTCTCGGAAAAAAGCTCGTTCGAATCAGCTGTTCAGCAGATGGCCGGCCGACGACATTCGTCCGCGATTTTTGACGTTTCGGCTGACGCGAAGGCGGAAAGTCGTTAAAGATGCACGGAAAGTCGTAGCGATATCGCGACCTCCGCGCGCCGAATGGCCTAGTGTGTGGCCGCCTTAAGCCGGCCGCACACTGCGCCATTCGGCGCGCGATATCACTGCGACATTCCGTGGTTCCGCGGTGTTCAGCAAAGAAAAGGATCGTCCAGACCAGCTTCATACCGCGATATCGCGCGCCGCATAACGCAGTGTGCGGCCCGCATTAACGCTAAATATATATTTATTTATCAATGCATAAATGCATATTTCGCATACTTATTTATTTATTTATAAATAAACACATAGTTAGCATTAATGCGGCCGCACACTACGCATTCGGCGCCCGATATCACTGCGAAATTCCGCCTCGGAAAATCGCGGCGATACCGCTGAATACCGTCCTTGTTCCGGTGGATTCGGCGCTGTCGTCTCGCGATATTCCGCCCCGCCGACCTACAACATGTCGCAACCTGTGCCCACAGCCTGCCCCAAGGTAAATTAATGATGGCCATTTTCGACGAAGATGTAAGTTTAGAACCACGCAACTTTTACATAATAAATTTCGCAGCGGCAAGAGCATGCTGTGCCAAATTTGCACCTCTGCCTTGCATAGATTCGCCACTGTTTGCCTGATCAATTTTGTTGTCCGCGGCTCCGCGGTGTTCAGTCGCGGAAAAAAACTCGTTCGAATCAGCTTTTTTCCGCCGGTCCGCAGATGGCCGGCCGACGACATTCGTCCGCGGTTTTTGACGTTTCGGCTGACGCGAAGGCGGAAAGTCGCTAAAGATGCGCGGAAAGTCGTAGCGATATCGCGACATTCGCGCGCTTAACGGCCTAATGTGCGGCCGCCTTTAACCTGTGAGTTATTGGGGTATATTCCATAACGCGACATACTAGGGGGTGCTATTTCCCCCCCCCCCCCTCGCATCTCCGGAACTACTCAACCGATTGTAAAAATTCAAACGGCATTCGATAGCCCTGGGAAATGTATTCAAGTAAACTTAATATTGTTGACTTCGGGGTCACCGATGACGTCAAAGGTCAGGTCAAGTACAAAATGTCTGACCGTGTCAAAAGGTCTCGATGGATGGAATGGTCCCGCGAAATTGCGATATTAAGCGCATAAGCAGTCGATAAATCGGTATGATTCGTGTGTCTGACACTTCTAAGTACCATTCTATGCTGTGTATAACCTTGGGTCAGGTCAAGGTCATCCGAGGTCATGAAGTCAAACTGCTGCTTACGGTCTTTTAGGCGTTGTAACACATGTTTATGTTTTGTTCATCTAAAACGCTGAAAATGACCTTAGAACATTGTTTGTTCCATATAAATAGAAGCAAAAAGCAAAAACGGAAAATGCATTGTGTATGCATAGTATTGCTGTGAGAGGTGGTCGATTTTTGTCATTTAAAGGACATACGTTGGTCATTTTTGAAGATATCTACTTCAAATTTGGTACACAACGCGTTTCAATCACATATATTCCGGTTTTTGGATAACTATTTTTGTAATATTGTACAAACAAAACAAAATATTTGGATTTCTCCAAATTTAAAATAAAGAAACGAAAAAATCCGAGACAGCAGTTTGATAGCCCGGTCTATTGTGAGTAGTTTGATTGAAGCCAATTTAATTTATGTCGAACACTGTACCTGTGACAGCGTTTTTCCGCAAACCATTATTTTTCAAGAAAACCGAAGAACATGACGTCATTCTGACGTCATTCACGATTGACCTATCAGAACCTCATATTTTTCCTTTGGTCAACATGTGTATAATTGATGTGAAAGAAGGTTCTGAAAGATTGGTGGCCATACTGGTGTTGGTTTAGGAGTTATTGCAAAATCAAGGGAGGGGGCAAAAAATAGCTCCCCCAGTAAGTCTATTATGGCGTAAAGTGCTCTCAGAGGCATAATACATCTTCCGCATAAGGAAAATTGAGATTGTAAGCAAAGGTCAAACCGTCAAGGGCGGGTCAGAAAATATAACTATTGGCAAAAGGTCTATGAAAATCATGCAAAAACATGTTTTATGGGTTATTTTACACGTACACTTTGATAGTAGTAACCAATGTTACACCCTGACCCCATATAATGGCCCTTAGGCGAAGTGCAGTTCAAGGTCAGGTTGCATAAGGTAACAATGTGAAAAGTATTAATATAAATAAAAAAGCCATGTTTCTAGACCAGTTTTGTCTAATAAATACGGCGGTTGCATTTGTTTGCCCTGTATCTGGTAATTAAAAGCCATAAAATGCAATTTCAACAAATTACATCATGAGTTAATCATACTTGGGAGCCATGAGTTAGTCAAAAATAAAGATTTTACTTTGAAATTTGGTGTGGGTATCGTTCATACTTGGTGATCCAATATATATTCCTTTTTTATATCTCTGAAATTTAGATTTTGTGGGATTTTTCCTAAACAAAGTTTTTTTTTTGTATCCAAAACTAACAAAAATACAAATCCGAGATAGCCTTTTTGAAGAAAATGCCATTTTCTTTCATTTGAGTTTTTTGCAATTTGCTTTACAACTCGATTGTCTACGGTTTTTCAAACATTTATCGTTTTTCTACCAAAAATGGCATGACCTGATGTCATTAAAACGTTATTATCTCCCAAACCACTTCACTATTTTGAATGACATCAGTTGGGCAAACTACGGGGAGGCGATCTAAAAATGGATCGATCAAAAATTAGGTCGTGACGTCATCAAAATGGGCGGAGCATGCCCTTATAAGGAGATCCCATCTAAAAATGTATTTTTCCTGACATTCACACCTCCAAACACCCTATCATCCCTAAAAAAATGTCCATCACCCCTGGATTTTTTTCGGTTGAAACTGCACGAATCGTTCCATCATATTTGCTTGTACTTGTATGATCAGATCCCTACTTTGGCAGATATGACCAAAGTAAGGGTCGGCGATCTCAATTTCGGCACTCGCAGCAGCCTCAGCGATCTAAATTTTGGTTCGCCTTCACGATCTAAAATTGGACTAGCCGACTGACGACCGATCTAAAAATTCATTTCACGCTGTGGTCGTTGCGTCGCGGAATCAATATTTAGATCGTCATTTACAGTGGAATAAGGGCAATTGCCGAATCTGGTCACATTTATTATTCCGATATATTGATGGACAACATGTTCTCCAACACTTCTTAACCTTCGAGTATGCGTATGCTGCTCCGAATTGGCCTAATGACATACTCGTAGGCCTCACAGTTTTACACTGCATGTATGTCCAAATATGGACATAACAAAATCTAGAAATGGATTGATCTATTTGTGATCGCCTCTCTGTAGTTTGTCCAACTAACACGTTGAGAGAAAACGTAAAATGGATGCAACATAAGGTACTGACATAGGCGTACGCAAGTGGGGGGGGGGGGGAATGGGGCAATTGATCCCCCCCCTTGAAGGTTTGTACGTGCCCACTTTGGTCGAAAAAAATGAATGATTTTTTAATTATTTTTTAGAGGAAAGTGGTGAAAATATGCCTTTTAAAAAATATAGTGGGCTAAATCCGGTGAGTTGCAACCCCCCCCCACCCCCCACCCCCCCCCCCCCCCCCCCCCCCCCCCACCCACCCATAGCGTTTCACCCCTAATTGGGTTTTGCTTCGATTGAATTAGCTTCGATTAAAAAACGAGCGTGTTGCTTGTCACGAGAGGAAGCCATTGAAACCCCATTTTAAGGTCCTAGGTCATTAGGTGACCTCTGAGGTCATGTCAATGACCCAAAATTCAACCAAATTGTAAATACGTATAAATTGAATTTAATCGAGGTAAAATCGCGAATGAGCATATTATTAATCTAAATGGGTGCCCAATTTGAAATCGGCGTCACAAAATGTTTTATAGAAACTGCCAAATTCCAAAAAGGTCATGTCAGGTCATGTCAGGTCATTTGAGGTCAGTGATCTCGGTTGACCTGCTGGGGCGCATGACCCCACTGGAACATATCATTATGTAAAATGGATCCCATATTTGAAATCAGCGTAACAAAATGTTCTAGAAACTGCTAGAAGCCAAAAAGGTAATGTGAGGTCATTGGAGGTCAGTGGCCTCAGTTGACCTCTGAAAAGGTCAATCGAGGTCACAATCTCAATGGAAACCACAACTGTCACCTGCAAACACCTGTGCATATGCTTCCTGAACAACAAACACTATGAAACTGCACAAGTTGCAAGGATCAATACTACGGGACGCCAGTTGCGCCTGACATTACCTTGCAAAACAGGTCAAAGGTCACGGGTCATGTGACCTACAACTTAAAAATTCCAGAATATGTGTAAAATTGTTCACAAGTAGGGTACTGAAAGTTTCATCGCAATCGGTTGATATTTACGCGAGTTGTTCCCGAAAAACCGAGGTGGGTGGCATCAACTATCTGAATCTGAATATGAGCTCTCTATTCTACATCTGAATATGAGCGGCCCGGCCCTACCCCTGCACTGGCCCTATTTGTTAACCCTATTTGTAACAGGGGGGGATTCCGCCCCACCCCCCCCCCCCCCCCCCCCCTCATGTTTTTCACAGATATCTCCAGAACGGCTGGGAGCAAGCCCATGAAATTTTGGGACTTTTCATAGAATTGAATACCGCATTTGGAGCCAAAATTTTGAGTTCTTAACCTGAACAGAGGCGGTTCCAGGGCACAGTTTTGGGTGGGTTCGGAGGCGATATTTGGCGATAATGCGGAAATGCGATCTTCACGGTTTCTTCCTAACTGCCTCAAGTATGACGGAGTTACATCGGTTTACGGTGATTGCAACAAGTGAAAATTAGTTGATGTTAATGAAATATCATACAAATTGCATGGCAGAGGCGGTTTCAGGGGCTTGAAAAGGGGGGGGGGTTCCACGAAGTATTCAATGCTTGGCGGGAAGCCAATAGAGCAATGTTAAGGGCATTTATAGCTATCAAGATGTAACAGATAGCTTCTGCTTCCATTATTTGCATAATTAATTACATATAGAGTTTCAGGGGCGTGTTCAGGCACATCAAAAGGGGTGACTGACATGGTGATGACGATATGCCAGCGATAACGGCGCAATAGACGGTTAGCTTATAATGATATATGCACATATGAGGTCAGAAAAGGGAATAAAGTCATTTTTTGCAGAGGCGCGCTCAGGAATGGAAGAAAGGGGTGATATTATTACAAGGAAACTAAGAGGCTTGGGCGTACAATGACATAAC
Source organism: Chirona hameri (assembly GCA_036785665.1). Lineage (NCBI taxonomy): Eukaryota > Metazoa > Arthropoda > Thecostraca > Balanomorpha > Balanidae > Chirona > Chirona hameri. The sequence continues at coordinate 24,125 of JAXIVJ010010575.1, read as the reverse complement.
ATACTGCAGTTTTCGGATGAAACACGCACCGCAGGCTACTCTAAGAATGATTATAAGATAATAGGTGAGTCCAGGTAGGGTAAAAGGGGGTAAGCAATGTGAATTGAAGTTGTAAGTGAAATAGTCACTGTTGACTAGTTAGTATCATAATAGCGAATACTATACTTATCAAAAGGTCTTGCGCCGCCCCAGTTTGGATCCTGGATACGCCTATGATGAAGTACAACATGCAAAAAGGAACTATCTACGATCAGTAATATATTTTTAGTGCTGGGTAGCAACTTGTCTGCGTGTAATATGTGTTTCCAATTTGACCTCCCTTTTTCACTAACCTGGTACCGCCTATGGCAAAAAATATGATTTATAACTGATTTGTATAATGTCACAATCACATAGCATTTCATTTATCAAAAAAATAACATTTTTTTTTATTACGCGACTTCACCCCCATATTGAGTGACCTGAACACGCCTATGATTTTTGCATTTTCAAACGCCGCCGTCATATATCAATTCCCAATTCAATCTCTATCGATTCGTATTAGTTGTGTTAAAATCGGTCGATAAACATGAAAGCTATGTTGGATCAAAAATACCACTAAAATTTGTAGTTTTTGCCCCCCTGTTGCCCCCCTATCAAAAATTTAGATTTGTATTATTATTTAGAAATGTAGATCGTGTTGAGGGGAACCAAAAACCGTTCCAGTTTTGAAAATCGGACAGGTAGATCTCGAGATCTCCGGGGCGGGGGCGGAATCCGCCCCCCCCCCCCTGTTACAAATAGGGGTAGCCAGGAGCATGTTACAAATAGGGTTAAGGAATAGGCATATTTGACCCGTTTAATTAACATATTGGATTTGCGCCCCTCTGGACCATACCGACCCTGTCACCGAGGAAATATGCTGCCCTCGGGCCTGAAGCCCCCTGCCTTAGAAAATCATGGATCCGCCACTGTAGTTAGTATGGTTGCTTATAAATTAATTGAACAGAATATGCGCTTCTACCGTCGTTACTAGATTCTTTGGGTTTGTGAATATACAAATTATTTTAGGGATAGGATCATGCCAGTATGCTCTAAAAGTGGGCGATGGGATGATAGTGAAGGGTTGGATTTTACATATCGCTTTTTCCCGTACAACTAGTGTACTTAGCGTTGGGTGACCGAGCTGAGCAGGAGTGATTACGAGCGAGCGCGAAGCGCTCGCTCGTCTTTCCGTGGTATATGGGAAAAATCTGAATATGAGCGGCCCGGCCCGGCCCGACCCGACCCGACCCGTGGCGACTCTTTTGAGAAGCTCATATCTCTGCAACCACACGTCCGATTGACAAGCTGACTTCTTTGCTGAGCAGCCCCATCCAACCTACCCTGTTTGAGACCAGTGCCGACTCATGTGGGTGACTACCACTGCGCGTGTCGCGTGCCGCGTGAGGGGTGTTGAAAAGTGTTTTCTCGCAAAAACTCTGCAACGGCTGAGCCGATTGTGTGCAAATTTGGTGTGTGGTTAGGGACCCCTATGCCGCCAATTTTCCACAAGCCAGGGGTGTGGTGCCTCTGCACGTGTGCACGTGCACACCCCTATTTTATTTCTCAGGAGCGGCTGAGCCAATTGCGTTCTAATTTGGTGTGTGGTTAGGGACCTCTCAGCCGTTGCCTCTCGACAAGTCAGGGGTGGTGCCTTTGCACGTGCGCACGTGCTCACCCCTATTCTATATCTCAGGAATGGCTGAGCCGACTGTATTCAAATTTCGTGTGTGTTTAGGGACCTCTCAACTGCCAGTTTCCCACAAGTCAGGGATGGGGTGCCTCTGCACGTGCACACGTGCACACCCCTATTCTATATCTCAGGAACGGCTGAGCCTATTGTGTTCAAATTTGGTGTGTGGTTAGGAACCCCTCCGCCGCCACCTACCCACAAGTCTTGTGTGGGGTGCCTCTGCACGTGCGCAAGTGCACACCTTTGTTGTATCTCAGGAACTACTTGCCCCGTCGGGTTGAATGCCCGATCGCCCGATCTTGGCCGATCGGGTTCAACATTAGAGGTTGTGGTTAAGGGTGATACCAAAGTATTTATGTTCTTTAACATATTTAATTCTTTCTCTGTTTATAAAGAAAGGAAGTCTAGGAAGTATATATCTTTGTTGATTAGAGAAAACTAGTTCTGCTGATATGGAAGGTGAAATCAGCAAGCCTCATTTTTCGCACCATTCTTGTATGTAATTTACGGATAGTTGTATAAAAGTATGTGCGCGATCTACACTATCGTGCGTAAACCAAATTGCTATATCATCTGCGTACAGTGAGTATTTAAATTGTGAGGATATGTTATAAATATTATTAAACATGTCATTGATCATTATTAAAAAGAGCGTTGGTGAGAGGACGCTGCCCTGAGGAAGACCGTGGTCTTGACCGAATGTTGCAGAGTATGTATTGTCGCAGCGTACTTTAAAGGTTCTGTCTTTGATAAATTCCTGTGTAAAGCTGGCTATTCTGCCTCGAATCCCTATGTTATGGAGTTTAATTAAGAGAGATGTTTTATTTACTTTGTCAAATGCTGCTTTATGGTGAAGAAATGGTGTCATAGTAACTGATTTTGTTTTGGACGCCTCGCTGAATCTGATCAATTACTTGGGCAAAGCTGTCGGCTGTCGAACGGCCTGGCCGAAATCCGCTTTGATATGGTGAAAGAGATTGGTTTGATTCAAGGTAAATCCTGATTCTTCCATTTCTCATTCGTTCCATAAGTTTTGAGGCACAACTGGTAAGGCAAATAGGGCGATAGCTAGAAGGATCAGAGGGGAGTTTTCGAGGTTTGAGATTTGGTATTAGAGTACTGGAGCGCCAGCTAGGATATTAATTATTTCCCCAAACTTGATATAAGGCCGATTGCCGTGAGATTGTTTTTTTGTCATCGTTTATTCATACACAGCTGACAATAAGCATTACACTACAGAAACAATACGTACTCGCCATTTTTCTACTCTGCTTATTTGTGTGGCCCGTCTGGCCATGCCGGGACGGCACCAGTAACATGGGCAATACCGTCCCGGCTCCGGGGAGGTCTCGGGGTTACCGCCCCGGCCGGGGAGAGCTGTGGGATACCTCCCCGGCGCTCCGGACGGACCGCGCCCCCGCCCACATCGTCTCGCGTTTACAATGCGTACAACCACGCGGGGCGATGCCCAAGGCAGCCGGCCAGGCGCGCGACCCGTCAATTGTTCGTTGGCGAATCGCGCGCCCAGTCGGCCGACCGTCCCAGCAATAAGGTGCCAGGGCGGTCTCCGGTTAGCCCGGTCGGGTTAAAGCGGGGGCTTTGTGCATGCGTGTGCGTGTGCGTGTGTGTGTGTGTGTGTGTGTGTGTGTGTGTGTGTGTGTGTGTGTGTGTGTGTGTGTGTGTGTGTGTGTGTGTGTGTGTCGTCAAGGAGCGCTGCAACTCCGTTTTTAGTATGTTACTTGTTTTTAAACGATTTGACTCAAGCAACCAGCTTTTTAAGTTCACCCCATTTCTGCTCGAAGGTACATTCCTTGTGCTTTGACATTGCAATCATATATTCTTTAACAGCCTCAAGTTTCAGACTTTGCATCATTTTTTTTTCCAAACATGGTTGAGACGCGCTCATGTGGGCCTTATGTATAGAAAGCCTTGATTAATGTTACTACGAGAATGTTGATATTTGACAGATCAGTTAGAAAGAACCATTTGTCTGCATCAATGTTAACTCTGACATTATATTTCTCCTTTAAATGTGACAGTATTTCTTTAATAAATATCTTGGTTTTAGGGCATTGCCAGAATAAATGCAATATTGTTTCCACACTGTACTTACAAAAAGAACAGATGTTTGATTGTGATACATTGATAATGAATAGATATTTGTTTGATGCATACATTTTACTAACTATTGTATAGTGAAGGTAAATCAGAAAGGTTGACATAGTTGCTGAAGCAGCTCTCTGTACGGTCCCTTCTGTATAGTTCCCAATATCGGCTATCCATTTTCCCTCAAGACGCTGGTTCGATTGAATACTATTATCAGCTACTCTTGCAACAAATGTGCTATAAGCATGTGTAGGAGCGACCCCTGGCTGGGTGCGCCCTTGTCCGCCTCCCACTTGTGCGCGGCCGGCGCTGGAGAGGGACGCGAGGCGCGGCGTGAGGTCAGTTGTGTGGCCTTGTGACCGGTGTGAGGAAGGAACAAATACAGAGCCAAGAGAGACACTGCCTTTACTTATCATTGGCGCGGTCAAGGTAAGCGAGTCTACGTTCTTTATAGAAGAATACAATGTACTATGTTCGTTCTGACGACATGTCTGGCAGTTATTGCAAAAATATTGTTGAATTATACTGATTCATCCAAGCGAGCTGGAACAAAGAAATGTGTGTTCTTTTATCGACACAGCTGTTCGTTTGATTCCAGGTCGGGAGTTATAGCTAGAGTGTTTGTGTTGTGATATATTGTGATTAGGGTTAACGTGTTCGTTTTCTCGACACGTGTGCATTAATGGATGTACGTGTTCGTTTAACGACACGTTTGTTTCTTTGTCGGTGCTCGCTGCTGCGACACTAACGACAGAGTGTTAGTACAACCACTGTTCCACGGGGTTATACTAGCCGTAACAAAAGTAGGAATTCAACCGGTGGGAATGATCGTTTTTCGACACACCTGTCGATCCAAGTTATTTAGATACCCACGCTGTTAACCGTTGGGGGCCGGATCCTTATATACTTCGAGGGAAAGGAAAAGGTAGCAATGGATTCAAAACGGCTTACTATGCGGGTCGCGAGCAGCCCAAAGTTTTCGGGTAAGAGCAACGAAAGCTGGGAAAAGTGTCTTTTTCACTTGGAGCTGCGTTTTCGCGATGTAGACGACGAGGAACGGGCCAAGGTGCTGATAGACCTGTTGGAGGGAACAACCCTCGATTTGTGTACGAGGCTGAACCCAAAAGATCAGACGGAATACGAAACGATCAAAAAACCTCTTCAAAACAGATTTGGCGAGGACACTATCGCACTGCAGGCCTACGCGGAATTGAGTCAAGCAGAGCAAAAACCGGGGGAAGATATAGAAAAGTTTGGAGACGGGATACTGGACCTGGTAAGAAAGGCTTATCCAGGAGCATCTCTCAAACAGAAACAAGACCTGGTGAGAAAGGCTTATCCAGGAGCATCTCTCAAACAGAAACAAGACCTGGTGAGAAAGGCGTATCCAGGAGCATCTCTCAAACAGAAACAAGAGAGTGGCCTTAAACAATTCATTTGCGGACTGTCTGATGCAAACTTGCAAGAGAAGCTCATCTCAAGGGATGATGTAACTTCGATGGACGCAGCGGTCCAAGTCGCTAAATGTTATAGAACAAAGGCAGGCATACTCGAGGCTATACGTGCGAAAAAAAGAGGGTGGAGTGGCAATGGCAGCACGGCGAGTACAGACGCCGGGTCACATGCCGAATTCCGTCATCGAAAAGGACACAACTGCATCGGTTGCCCAGATGAAGGTGCAACTGGACCGAATTCAGAAGGCTATTGCGCAACTGGAGGCCAAGGCCAACCAAGATGACGTTCGGGCACGGGACCCCAGAACCCAAAGGCGCTGCTATAGTGCGGTGAGACCTCGCACTTCAAGAGGCAATGCCCGCAGCTCAGAAATCCCAACCAGGGTACAACACGGAATCAACAGCACAACACAGAATCAGGTCTGGAGACAAGGCAGGCGACACAAAGAGGATTTTGGGTCGCCTGCGGGAGATACAGTCACTGGATGGCAGAATGTTGGAGGGTTCCCACGCCAGGTACATCCGGAAGTCCGAGAGGAAGAGCAACCGAGGGGCAGGGAAATGAGTAACGGCTGGTACTGTGGGGCAAGTGCAAGTGAGTATGAGAAAGAAGGGGTCCCACAAATGAAACCAGCAGTCACCGAGGTGGATATAAGTGGACATGTCGCCTGGGCCCTTGTGGATTCAGGGGCGGATGGATCAATGATTAATGAGGCGTTTGCGCGGAAGGTGTTGGGAAAGGATGTTTTCAAACCAAGTTCGATTGGACGCATGGCAGGAGCAGGAGGAGAGCCGCTGGTATTATCGGGCCAGGCAGAAGTCCCGTTTCGAGTGCAGACCATGCATTTCCTGCCGCCGATAGTAATTATCCAGGGACTGGTGTATCAGGTCGTCTTGGGGAGTGATTTCTGTTACAGGTTCGGGACTGTTCTCGATGACGAAGCAGGCGCGCTCAGGCTAAAACAACAGGAAATACGGCTACCAACATATGCTGAGATCGGTCCGAAACGCTCCCGTGTTACGACATGTCGAGCACTGGTACTCCCTCCAAGGTCGGAAGCCAATGTGTACGTGACAGTTCAACCCCTGAACGGGAGCCGTTGCCCAGAAAAAAGAAAACCATGGCAGGGCGTCCTGGAGCCAAGGATGGGAGGGGACCACAAGAGTGGTTAGTACCCAGGGTCGTGGCCACGGTAGCCGAAGACGAGACAATGCCAGTCAAAATCGTCAATTTGGCTACAGAAGAGGTCACAATCCCGACAAAGACAGATCTCGGAACTTTATACACGATCCAAGATGATGGGGAAGAGCTGTATGAGGTATTCGATCGAAGCGATGCCAGACAGCCAAAACGCAAATCCAAGGTTGACGAGGTGATCACAGAGCTCAACATCGATGGCGCAGCAGTACCAGAGGCTGGACAACGGACACTCAAGAGACTAGTTACAGAGTACAGCGACATCTTCAGCAAAAACGATAGTGACATCGGGAGAACTGAAACACCACATCGAGACCGGTGACGCTCAGCCAATAAGGCAGCGCCCAAGACTATCCCACTGAAGTTGAAGGAGGAGGTGGAGGAACAAAAGAACAAGATGGTCGGGGACGACATCATCGAGGAGAGCTCGAGCCCCTGGTGTTCACCCATCGTGCTGGCAAAGAAGAAGGACGGCAGCCTCAGGTTCTGTGTCGATCTCAGAGCGGTGATTTCGGTGACACAGAGTCTTCGACACCCACTTCCACGAGTCGACGACACACTGGACGCCTGGCAGGTGCTCGTTAGTTTTCGACCCTGGACATGGCGTCGGGATACTGACAAGTGGACCTATACAATACTGTGTTCCGCACTGTGTTGCTCTCCTGATGATATGCCTATTGGCATACAGGACGTTTTTTCTAAATTTATTTTGAGACCAGACTGTCGACTAAAGCTCACCAGTAAGGTGATAGCTCCTGCGATAGAACTTTCAGATCCATCTAAGAAAATAATCTTATCGCCTGCATATTGGCTTATTCTTATCTCGTGGTCTGGCGCTATTTTATTCCGGTCAGGAGGCTGGACTTCATTATTTGTTTTGTTAGCACAGAGACAGCAAATTAAATATATATCCTGAGGCAGGATCCCCCTGTCTTATTCCTCGATGAAGATTTATCTTTTTACCTAGATATCCGTTAACCCGCGACTTACTGAGGGGCTATTTCCCCCCCTCCCGCTATTTTGAAATAACTCCTAAACAAACACTGGTATCGTCACCAAACTTGCAGTACCTTCTCTCACATCAATTCTACACAAGTTGGCATAAACATTAATATGAGGTTATGACAGGTGAACCGATAATGACGTCAGAGTGACGTCATGTTCTTCGGTTTTTGTTGCAAAATAATGGTTTGCGGAAATCGCTGTCAAAGGTATGATTTGTAAGATAAACTCAATTGTCTTAAATCAAATTACTAACAATAGACCGGGCTATCAAACTGCTATCTCGGATTTGTCAGTTTTTTTTTATTCAAAAATTTGAGAAATCCAAATACATTTTTTTAACCAAATTTTCAAGAAAAGATCAAAATTATCCAAAACCGGAATATATGTGATCGAGACGTGTGCGGTGAATATGCGTACCAAATTTGAAGTCGATATCTTCAAAAATGACTGACTTTAAATGACTTTTAAATGACAAAAATCGACCACCTCTCACAGCATTACTATGCATAAAAAACGCATTTCCGTTTTGCTTTTACTTCTATTTATATGGAACACACAATGTTCTAAGGTCATTTTTCGCGTTCTAGACGAAAAACAAACCCATAAACATGTGTTACAACGCCTAATGACCGTAATCTGCAGTTTGACCTCAAGACCTCGGATGACCTTGACCTGACCCAAGGTTATACACAGCTTAGAAAGGTACTTAGAAGTGTTAGACACACGAATCATACCGATTTATCGACAGCTTATGCGTTTAATATCGCAATTTTGCGCGACAATTCAATCCATCGAGACCTTTTGACATGGTCAAACATTTTGTACTCGACCTGACCTGTGATTCGGTCCAGTAGTTTCGGAGATCCGAGGGGGGGCAAAAATAGCCCCCCCCCCCCCCCCAGTAAGTCGCGTTATGAAATTTACCCCAGTAACTCGCGGGTTAAGCAATATACGCGAGTAATTTGTAGTATTCAAATATAAATGGTTTATCAGTTGTAGCATTTTAGGTCCAAAGTTTAATTCACCGATTACTACTCGAATATAGGATCAGGCGACTGATTCAAATGCCGCTTCAAAGTCAGCAGCTATAATGGTTCCTGGTTTCTCGTTATCTTTAGTCCAATGTATTATATCATACACGAGCCTAGTGTTTTCGCCTATAAAACGTCCAGATGTATATGCAGTTTGTGCAGGGTTGACAAGTTTTGTCATCACAATTGTCATCCTATTAGAGATGCTAGTAGATATTATTTTGTAATCGGTGTTAAGCAGCGTGATAGGCCTCCATCCTTTGTATGTGTACGGGGACTTCCCTTTCTTGGGAATTAATGTGTTTATGCCTTCTTGATGCGACTGTAGTCCAACACCTTCATTTGATTTTGTCGACAAAATTTCGAGTTACAGCGAATTAAGTGAAGTCACTACACACGAATTTTACACCAAAATCAGCTAAAATGTAATAGACCGTAAAATGCCATATTTTGCGTAACATGCAATCCACCGACATGAAAAGATAGAAAATAGCAAGGGCTACAAGATGGCTATCTCGGATTTTGGACAATTTGGTTTTTGACCACACAAATACACAAAGTTTTTGTTGGGGGGAAAATGCCCACAAAATCATTTTTTTCTTCGAAGATATTCAAAAGCCGGAATATATATCAGAGAAACCACATATGAGAAACTACCATACCAAATTTTATAATTATATCACCATTTTTGACTTACTTATGGCTTATGGCAGTATGGGTAACTCATGACCTCATATTTACCAATTGTGTTTTTTTGTACCAGATACAAACAAATGAATGACACCGCTGTATTTCTGAGACAAAACTAGTCTAGAAATATAACCTTTTTATTTATATTTATCAATTTGAAATTTTGACCTTCATTTACCTGAACTTGACCTGAACCTTCATTGACCTGAACGGCGATTAACTTCACGTAAATGAAGTCAGGTGATACAATGACTATCACTATCGATTTCTACGTGGAGAATAGCTCATAAAACATGTGTTGCATGACTTTCGTAGATATTTTGAACATAGTGACCTTTTGTGACCTGACCTTGACTTTGGCCAACAATCTCACTTTAGCTCATGCGGGATATGTATCATACCTTTGGCAGCACTTTGGGTGATCATGACCTCTGGAGGTCAAAGTTATCAATGTGATAGGAAACGCTTTACACCACTGAATGGGGATGCTGGGTACTACATGTATGCCAATTTTCAGCAAAATCGTAGGGGTCCGGGTCAACGACCTTGAACTTTGATGACCTCTGAAGGTCAAAGTTTTCAAGGTGATGGGAAATGCTTTATAGCACAGAATGGGGACGCTGAATACTACATGTGTGCCAATTTTAACCCAAATCGTAGGGGTCCGGGATCAACGACCTTGACCTATGGTGACCTCTGGAGGTCAAAGTTTCCAATGTGATGGGAAACGCTTAACACCACTGAATGGGGGTACTCGGTACTACATGTGTACCAATTTTCAGCCAAATCGTAGGGGTCCGGGTCAACGACCTTGCACTTTGATGACCTCTGGAGGTCAAAGTTTTCAATGTGATGGGAAATGCTTTACACCACATAATAGGGACGCTAAATACTATATGTGTTCAAATTTTCAGCCAAATCGTATGGGTCCGGGGTCAACGACCTTGACCTATGATGACCACTGGAGGTCAAAGTTTTCAATGTGATGGAAAACACTTCCCACCACTGAATAAAGACGCTGGGTACTACATGTGTGCCAATTTTCAGCCAAATCGTAGGGGTCGGATCAACGACCATGCACTTCGATGACCTCTGGAGATCAAAGTGTTCAATGTGATGGGAAATGCTTTACACCACATAATAGGGACGCCGAATACTATAAGTGTGCCAATTTTCAGCCAAATCGTAGGGGTCCGGGGTCAACGACCTTGATGACCTCTGGAGGTCAAAGTTCTCAATGTGATGGGAAACGCTTTACACCACTGAATGGGGATGCTGAGTAGTACATGTGTGCCAATTTTCAGCCAAATCGTAGGGGTCCGGTGAATGTGAATCCGAATCCGAATCTGAGCTGTCTTGAAAGACGTGCCCAACTGAAGTGTTCCCGAATTTGCTTATGGCTAGCGAAAGCTCATATGGTGTGAAGGGAGTGTTGTATCGCGCTGTGTTATTTGAGTGAAATGAGAGCGCAGATAGTGCGCTGTCAAGTGTTGTGGTGAGTTGTGGGGGTATTGTTGTGCTGAAGAGGTGTTGGCGTAGTGTTCCGCGAATTGTGTTGCTACTTCTAACGGTACAAGGTAGAGTATGTTGTTGATTCGTAGGTGAGAGTTTGTGTAGTGTGTGGCTCTTTTATTGGAGAAACATTTAATAAGTGGCCATAGATAATGAAGTAAAGCGATTACAATTATTTGAGAATGTTTCCCATCCTTCTGTGTTTGCTTTTAATATGATGTTTTTTTCCTCCGAGCGGACTCTCTGTGCCTCTTCCTGGTGTGCTCGGCAGATGCATCGTTTAAACGCTCGCATCGCCCGGCGCCGGAGGGACACTGCTCGTTGACACTCAGAATTCCACCAAGGGGTATTTCGATGTCCCGTAGGGGGGCGGGTATGTGGGATGTTTTGATGGGCTGATGCTAAAATTGTGTTGTATTAACTCGCGCCGTGCCCCCCCCCCCCCGGTGTTTAAGACCCCCCCCCCCCCCCCACAGCTCAGGTTTTTCGAGGATATCGGGAAAACGGCGGCGGGCAGCGCCTCTGTTTTTGGTACAGCTGTTCGGGCATCAATTGCCCACATTATATATGCAAAAATATATATCGGGTCATCTCAGGTCAGGTTACCAGACCAGGTCACATGACCCCACCTCCAAAAAACTTGTGGTCGTACCACAGTCACAGTTTTTGGATGATCAGTTTTACACTTACAGGATTTCATAGGGCATATATATCTACAATTTCTTCATCTTGGATTTTGTATATCAGCGACCTAAGATCGGGTCAATTTCGTGACCTCGACATAATAAGTAAATGGGGAAATATTTAAATGCTTCCTATTCCAAGGATACGCAAGGTATCAGTCTAATTCCTTTTGGATCATGTTATTATATGCCTTTCTTGATGACCTAGGTGCCATTTGTGTTCAGTGACCCCTGCAGGGTCAGCCGAGGTCATCCGAGGTCACCAACAGTTGTATGTCAATAACTCTCGACATAATGACGATAGAGAAGTGAAACGGACACCAATGTGTTTGTCTCGTCGAGGCATGTCTTCCCATATGCAACATGACCTACTTGGGCCACCACTTGATCTTGACCTGAGGAAATTATTTTTAATTGACCTAACTTGGTCACCTTTAATATGAGTCGAAGCGCCTTGACGAGACAATCACGATGGAATCAAAATTATTGCTTTGTTGTTATTATGTAAAAAAGCTATTTGTGAAAAACGGTTTGGTAAAAAATAGTTTTTTACATTTGACGAACTATGAAGCCTAAACTATTAACCTGAGCTTAAATTCGAGGACAATTCACACATTGCATTTTTCAAGAGCTTTCCATTGTTGTTTTTTGTTTGTTCCTAGCTATCGTCGTTCCTGTGATACCTGGGGGTTTCTGGAGCGAGGTCCTAAAACTGGAAAATTTGACCTTTGATGACCTCTGGGGACCTCAATATTGGCTTTAGGAAAACAATATAGATATACTCTCGAATGTGCTTGCCGAGAGCTTTAAAACGCCCTTCAATACGTCTTTATAACTCTTTTAGTTTTCGAGTTAGAGGGGAGGTCTACCCCCCCCCCCCCCCCGGCACGGCGAAGGTGGCGCCGAGCACCGGCACGGGGTTAATATCAGGGGGTGGGTTAGAGGAAAAGGTTTCATCCAGGGGCGGATCCAGGATTTTCTAAGGCAGGGGGCTTCAGGCCTGAGGGCGGCATATTTCCTCGGTGACGGGGGCGGCATGGTGCCTTCCGAGGGCGGCATAATGCCTTCCGAGGGCGGCGATGTACCTTCCGAGGGCGGCATAATGCGTTGTGAGGGCGGCAAGATGTCTTCTGAGGGTGCCAGGGTGCCTTCCAAGAGTGCTACGATGCTGTTGGTAGACGCAAGGGTGCCCTGGCGGCCTCCCGAAAACGCTACGGCGCCTTCGGCGCCGGGCAATCCTATACAAAAATGGCGCCGTTTTCTAAGGCAGGGAGGGGGCTTCAGCCCCTACGCCCCCCCCCCCCCTGGATCCGCCACTGGTTTCATCATATGTGTTTTGGAAAGATGTCCAATCTGCCTTGCGGAAATTCCATCTGGGGACGAAGTTAAAATTGACTTGTCCGGAAGGGACTTCTATTAGATAATGAATGGGATAGTGGTCGCCAGGGGTAAAAAATAACGCCAACTCGACAACGTCGTTGGTAGCAAATCAGCGGTACACCAAACGATGATTTGTAGCAAAACTGGCCAATGACAAGACACAAAAATTACACTATCATTGCTGCGGTATATGCTTGAATGAGTCACTTTTTGTTTTTTGTAGATCTTGTACACTTATGGGGCTGTTTTGTATCTTCACGGCTGGTTGATCTCTGTTTTCTGGAGATATTTTGAAATGTTATAGGTTGCTAGCGAGAAATGGGAAAATATCACCATAAGTGGGCAAATATCACAAGGTTTTCGCAAAATCTAGAGACTTTAAACGTACCATTTAAGGAAATTACAGCTACCCGAGGTAGATAATATTGTAGCAAAAAAACGCCAACACGAATCGACAGAGAGTGATACAGGTTGTATATTTTTGTATCACGCATAATACGAATAAAGGACATCAAATTGTACTTCAAAATATTCCAATATCTTTCAATAAAATGTTTTTACAGTTATTCGCAGGCCATGTTTTTTTTAATAAATATTCGCAACACAATGAAGCGTAGAGATTTCAAGCGTCTGCTTTTTATGGTACACCATCACTACAAGTTGGGGCGGTCGGGCGACGGTCACGTCGGGCGGCTTGCGCTAGGGTGTGACCCCGGACGCTCCCTAGTATTATTCGTATTTGTCCGGAAGTAGGCAGCGTGACTTTGAAAAACAGTGCTGACGTGGAGACGGGAACGTGTGGGACACATTTGGCGCCTACCCCGGAAACTGTGAGTGCGGAATTAGCCTAAAATCGCCCAAGAAGCTTTGATTTTTCTGACAAACCTCGTCGCGCCAGTGACTGCCCTTGTCGTACCTGTGATGCCATTTCTGAAGAAAGACCACCCTCAAGTCATTGATAAACTCCAAATTGAACGAAGTTTACGTGACCATCGTCTGATTTCCGACTTTCTGGACCGTTTTCAAGAAATCACCAAAAGACTCAAAACTATATTTTGCAGGCGCATGAACACCGAGATGGGCGCATGAACACCGACATCAATCTGTCGACACCCGCCTTCCCCATCAACCCCTCCCCAATGTCGCCCGCCGCGGCCCAATACCGGGCCCAAATCACCCTCAGTCGAACCGGGTCGGTCGGTCTCCGCCGTTAACGACGACCTTGGGACGGCGGCGACGCAGGACAGCCCGCCGTTAACGACGACCTTGGGACGGCGGCGACGCAGGACAGCCGGCCGGCGGCGACTGAGGCGGAGGGGATGCAGTCGCAGGGGTGGAAGCATGGGCGGATCCAGAGGGGAGGGGGCACGGGGACATGGCCCCCTAATCCTCCTGAAATCGGCGCAAATTTGACACATTTACTGAGATAATATAAAATATAAGCAACTTTTACTAAGGAAAGTTTGTTTTAACCCTATTTGTAACAGGCTCCTGGCTACCCCTATTTGTAACAGGGGGGGGGGGGCGGATTCCGCCCCCCCCCCCCCGGAGATCTCGAGATATACCGGTCCGATTTTCAAAAATGAAACGGTGTTTGGTTCCCCTCAACATGATCTACATTTCTAAATAATATTAAAAAAAACTAAATTTTTGATAGGGGGGCAACAGGGGGGCGAAAACTACAAATTTTAGTGGTATTTTTGATCCAACATAGATGTCATACTTATGAACCGATTTTAACACAACTAATAGAAATCGATAGAGATTGAATTGGACATTGGTATATGACGGTGGCGTTTGAAAATTCAAAAATCATAGGCGTGTACAGGTCACTCAATATGGGGGTGAAGTAAATGCGTAATAAAACCATTTTTTGATGTTTTTTTATATAAATCAAATGGTATGTGATTGTGACATTAGACAAAACAGTTATACATCATATTTTTTGCCATAGACTGTACCTGGTTAGTGAAAAAGGGAGGTCAAATTGGAAAACAATATTAACCGCAGACAAGTTGCTACCCAGCACTATAAATATGTTACTGATCGTAGATAGTTCCTTTTTGCATGTTGTACTTCATCATAGGCGTATCCAGGATACAAACTGGGGCGGTGCAAGACCTTTTGATGAGTATATTATCCGCTATTATGATACTAACTAGTCAACAGTGACTATTTCACTACAACTTCAATTAATATTGCTTACCCCCCTTTTTACCCTACCTGGACTCGCCTATTATCTTATAATCGATCGTAAAGTAGCCTGTGGTGCGTGTTTCATCCGAAAACTGCAGTATGTTATGTCATTGTACGCCCCTGCCTCTTAGCTTCCTTGCAATAATATGACCCCCTTTCTCCCATTCCTGAGCGCGCCTCTGCAAAAAAATGACTATTCCCTTTTCTGGCCTCATATGTGCATACATCATTATAAGGTAACCATCTATTGCGCCGTTATCGCTGGCATATCGTCATCACCATGCCAGTCACCCCCCTTTGCATGTGTCTGCACACGCCCCTGAAACTCTATATGTAATATACTATGCAAATAATGGAAGCAGAAACTATTTTTTACATCTTGATAGCTATAAATGCTCCTTATTTGCTATATTGGCTTCCCGCCAAACATTGAATACTTCCTGGAAACCCCCCTTTTTCAAGCCCCTGAAACCGCCTCTGCCATGCAATTTTTATGATATTTCATTAACATCAACTAATTTGCACTTGCTGCAATCACCGTAAGCCGATGTAACCCCTTCATACTTGAGGCAGTTACGAAGAAATCGTGAAGATCGCATTTCCAAATTATCGCCAAATGTCGCCTCCGAACCCACCCACAACTGTGCCCTGGAACCGCCTCTGTTCAGGTTAAGAACACAAAATTTTGACTCCAAATGTTTTATTCAATTCTATGAAAAGTCCCAAAATTTCATGGGCCTGCGCCCAGCTGTTCTGGAGATATCTGCGAAAAACATGAGGGGGGGCGGAATTCGCCCCCCTCTTGTTACAAATAGGGTTAAATCAATTATCGATGCACAAGCAAGCGAAATCCGATGAGTTTTCAGAATTGTGTGATACTTTTTGGGATCCCCCCGCCCCCCAACTGACCCAAACCACCCATTCTGGATCCGCCCGTCGGTGGAAGGAAGGTGAAATGGATATTGGGAAGCAATCAATATAGGCAATTACATGGATATATTCGATACATCATCTGAATGGATGTTGGAAGGCAGAATATAGTCGTCTGTGCTATTGTAACTGTTGAACCTGTTTTGACATGAAATCAACAAATGTCTTATACCATGAGGATGCGATTAGCTTGGTGTCCAGGTGGGTAGATCGGCACTTGGGTATAGCAATAAGCCTGGCCTAGCTGCAAAACAAGAACCGGTTAACACGCGCAGTGGAGAGGGGTATGCCACTAACACGCAGTGGAGAGGGGGGCACTTCAGTGCCCCCATCCCCCACCTAAGATCTCCGCAAGTATGAGAGCTAGAATGATGAAACGTACAGGGTAGGTAGGTTCTATGATTATCTACCTTTTGTAAAATTGTCTTGACCTTCGGTCAATATCTTCAAGGTCAAACGAGGTCACGAAGGTCAAATCTGGCCAAATGTCATCATTTTTGGAACTTGACCTCTGTGACGTCACAGGTCACCAACAATGTGTCCAAAATTGCTTCCGGGGATAAACATTGACATTGTCTACCGAATGGTGTTTGAATTATCCCGATCCGACTGTTGGTTCCGAAGATATCGATTTGCCGACCGCGATTCTGGCCGCCATCTTACACTAAAAATCCATATAACTCAAAAATGTATCAACCGATTGGATTTTTATTGCGTCAAACGATCCGCTATTGAGTTGGCGTTAATGCCACGCAACAAACACCGCCCTGCTCTGCTTCTTTGTCGAAATATTCACGAAAAACATGTGGGGGGGGGGCACAAAAGTGCCCCCACCCTCCACTGCGCGTGTTAAATAACTTTGCAACACATGCTGAACAGCTTGACAGGTTTTTTTACCGAATTTTCGCATTAGCAGATATATACATTTGCAATCAACAAAATGGAAATGTAGCAATTTAAATGTGTAGAAATGTAGCTTCGATGAGAATGTAATGAAACTCGATTTAAAAGTAGCTTCGATGAAAAAGTGTGGCAAAATTGGGCTCCGTCAAATTCCATTGGTAGCAAATTTTGCCTCTTTTTGACCCCTGGTGGTCGCTAAACAAGGTGTCATCTGCTACGTATTGAGTGAGGTCGTATTGAGTAGGGTCGCGATCTGTGGGTTAGTGATGGCGAGGTCGATGACGGAGTAAGTGACCTCGCCATTGTAGAGTTGTGCGTGAGTGGGAATGAGATTATTTATGTGTATTGAATATAAAAAATAGAAAGAAGAAAAAAAGTTAATCCATCATGTTTAAGACACACACGCGGCCATCATGTGTGCCGCGTGTGGCGTGTTACAGCCCCACGCTCTGTTGTGGGCATTATAGTCGCCTAATAGTAAATATCAGGGGCGGATACAGGGGGGGACGGCGGGGAGCGGCCGCTCCCTGCGGGCGGATACAGGGGGCGGCCGCCGCCCACAGGACCCCCCCCCCCCCCCCCGCCCCCCTCCGCGCCGAAGGCGTGGAAGGGCCTCGTAAGCAGACCAATTTCCGCTCCGAAGGCGCGGAAATAGACATGCTTACGGGGTCTGATATCTGCCATTTGCTGCACTCAGACCAGGAGCCGCCCTTAGGCTAGGTGCCGCCCCTGGTCATGTGCCACCCTCAGGTCATGTGCCACCCTCAGGTCATGTGCTGCCCTCAGGTCATGTCGTCTGAACCCCGCTTTAAACAAGCTAAGTGGCTGTTGGATAGCTCTGTTGTTTTGTGTATTTTTTGAGGAACCACATTAGATTTAGATATAAGGATTAGATATTTAGTTTTGTGGATCGTTTAGGTATTATATCTAAGCATTCATAGTTAGCTGTTGCCTGTTACCTCTTACTTGCTTTTTAAAGGACTTTTCATTCTAGCTTGTGCGCGCCACAATTGTCTTGGTCTTATTTTTGTGTTATTAGTTGCAGGGTTGGATAAGTAGATATTTTGAGAAAATTAGGGATAATTAAGGTGTATTTAGTATTTAGTTTATTTAAGGATTATATATTTAGTCTAGTATTAGGTGCACTCATAGCTGATTTGTGTCACTAGCTTTACTTAGATCTAGTTAAGGTTTAGAAGAAGAAGAAGAAAAAAAAAGTTAAGTTAACCCGCGCGGCACTGGGGTCTCCAGCCGAACGCGCGGCGCTGGGGGGGTAAATTTTACCCCCCCCCCCCTCGTATCTTCCGAACCAATAACCGCAGCGAGACGCGCAATGCGGCGATCGCAAGCTCTCAACGAGAATAATCGAATGCATACTCGAAATTCTTAAAATAAGGTCACATGTCAGGTCACGGTCAGGTCAAATGTAAAGTGTAAGTGTTTGAGTTTTTGGGGCTATATTTTCCATCCAAAGCCTTATATTGCAACTATTATCTCACAAAGTGCTCCAGAGTGTATAATTCATTTCCCGCATAAGTAAAAGTGAAATTGTAAGCAAAGGTCAAGGTCAAGGTCAGGTCACACAAGGTCACAGGTCTACGAAAGCCATGCGACACATGTTGTATGGGTTATTTTACACGTATAATTCGATAGAAGCAACCATTTTCACAACCTGACACCATATAATCGTCCTCAGGTCAAGGTCAGATCACAATAAGGTCCAAATTTGAAATTGATTAATCTAAATAAACATTGCATGTTTCTAGACTAGTTTTGTCTTCAAAATACAGTGGTGGCATTTATTTGTCTGTATCTGGTCAGTAAAAGCCAAAAAACGCAATTTAAACAAATGACGTCATGAGTTACTTGTTCTTAGAGAGCCATAAGTCAGTCAAAAATAAAGAAATTGCTTTGAAATTTGGTTTGAACATCGTTCATACTCGGTTCTCTAATATATCTTCCGTTTTTTTGAAAATCTTCAAACAAAAAACTTTTGTGGAAATTCTTCCCCAAAAATCAGTTTTTTGCATTTTTGGGGGTCAAAAACCCAAAATTTTGAAAATCTGAGAGGGCCATGTCGAAGACAATGTTATTTCCCTTCTTTTGACGCCTTTTATTTGCAATTTGCAGTAACACGCTATTTTCTACGATTTTTCAAACATTTAACGTTTTTTCACCAAAAATGACATGGCATGACGTCACTAAAACGTCATTATCTGCCACAAATTTTCACCAATTAAAAAAAAAAATGGCAGAAGACGTAGAATTGATGCACCATAAGCTACCGTAAGTTTCACTTTGATAACTGTCATAGTTGTCAAGTTATGGAGAAAATCCGGGAGGGGGGTAACATTTACCCCCCCAGCGCCGCCGCGCGGGTTAAGTTAGTAAAATATTGAAAAGCGCATAGTACCAAGTTATATACCTAAATTACTAGTGTATTCAAATGAGCATGACTAGGATGCAGGCGAAGGTAGCAGAGCTAGAGGCCCTCCAGGCCAGGGTAGCGGAGCTTGAGGCGCAGTTAAGTAAGTGTAGGTGTAGAGATGAGCCGCAGGAGGGTGTAGCTCCTGACCAAGGAACGTATGCGCAGATCGTGGTCAGGGGGTCAGAAAAGGAGCCTACAGGATCAGGGACCAGTGGTAGTTCTGATAGGGGCATAAGGGAGGAGGATAAGGCAAAGGTGGATAGTCCGGCTGGGGTTTGGAAGTGTGTTGGAGGGTCACATTTCTGGAGACCCAACACTGTGGAAAGTAATGCTAGGGCCACAGACAGTAAGAATGAGGAGGGGTGCTGGGTAATGGAGGGTGGTAGCAGAATCTGGAGGAGGAAGAGGGAAGGGGATCAGGAGGGATGGACAAAAGTTCAGGGTAGAGTCAGGCAGTACAGCCCCAGGGAACATCTGCAGGTTACAATATCAAATAGGTTCAGTGCGTTAGAGTCAGCAGCTGAAAGTGACGGGGAAGAGGCTCAGCATTTAGTGGTTGGGGACTCAAGGGTAAGGCCCTTAACCCTATTTGTAACAGGGGGGCGGATTCCGCCCCCCCCCCCCCTCATGTTTTTCGCAGATATCTCCAGAACGGCTGGAAGCAGGCCCATGAAATTTTGGGACTTTTCATAGAATTGAATACCGCATTTGGAGTCAAAATTTTGTGTTCTTAACCTGAACAGAGGCGGTTCCAGGGTACAGTTTTGAGTGGGTTCGGAGGCGATATTTGGCGATAATACGGAAATGCGATCTTCACGGTTTCTTCGTAACTGCCTCAAGTATTAAGGAGTTGCATCGGTTCACGGTGATTGCAACAAGTGAAAATTAGTTGATGTTAATGAAATATCATTAAAATTGCATGGCAGAGGCGGTTTCAGGGGCTTGAAAAGGGGGGGGGGGGGTTTCCAGGAAGTATTCAATGCTTGGCGGGAAGCAAATAGAGCAATGTAAGGGGCATTTATAGTTATCAAGATGTAAAAGATAGCTTCTGCTTCCATTATTTGCATAATTTATTACATATAGAGTTTCAGGGGCGTGTTCAGGCACATGAAAAGGGGGGTGACTGGCTTGGTGATGACGATATGCCAGCGATAACGGCGCAATAGACGGTTATATTATAATTATATATGCACATATGAGGCCAGGAAAGGGAATAAAGTCATTTTTTGCAGAGGCGCGCTCAGGAATGGAAGAAAGGGGGTCATATTATTGCAAGGAGACTAAGAGGCATGGGCGTACAATGACGTAAGATACTGTAGTTTTCGGATGAAACACGCACCACAGGCTACTCTACGAACGATTATAAGATAATAGGCGAGTCCAGGTAGGGTAAAAGGGGGGTAAGCAATGCTAATTGAAGTTGTAAGTGAAATAGTCACTGTTGACTAGTTAGTATCATAATAGCGGATAATATACTTATCAAAAGGTATTGAGCCGCCCCAGTTTGGATCCTGGATACGCCTATTATGAAGTACAACATACAAAAAGGAACTATCTACGATCAGTAACATATTTATAGTGCTGGGTAGCAACTTGTCTGCGGTTAATATTTTTTCCAATTTTACCCCCCTTTTTCACTAGCCTGGTACCGCCTATGGCAAAAAAATATGATTTTTAACTGTTTTGCCTAATGTCACAATCACATAACATTTCATTTCTTTAAAAAGAACACATAAAAAATGTATAACGCATTTATTTCACCCCCCATATTGAGTGACCTGCACACGCCTATGATTTTTAAAATTTGCAAACGCCACTGTCATATATCAATTTCCAATTCAATCTCTATCGATTCGTATTAATTGTGTTAAAATCGGTCGATAAACATGAAAGCTATGTTGGATCAAAAATACCACTAAAATTTGCGGTTTTTGCCCCCCTGTTGCCCCCCTATCAAAAATTTAGATTTTTGTATTATTTAGAAATATAGATCGTGTTGAGGGGAACCAAACGCCGTTTCATTTGTGAAAATCGGACGGGTAGATCTCGAGATCTCCGGGGGGGCGGAATCCCCCCACCGCCCCCCTGTTACAAATAGGGGTAGCCAGGAGCCTGTTACAAATAGGGTTAAGGCGAACATTCTGTGGGAAGAGGGACAGATGTATAGTCAAACCAGGGGCGAGAGTAGCTGATATGGGCCCTGTCATTGAGGCAGAACTTGGTAGGAGTATCCCGGAGACAGTTATAATACAGGTGGGGGTGAACGACATAGGAACTAGGCAGAGTGTGAGAATAGTAGCGGAGTACCGGAGCCTGCTGCAGAGTTGAAGGAGTCCAGGAAACCAGTCATTGTGACTGGCATCCTCCCTCGCTGTGGAGCCAGTGAGGAGTGGTACTCGAGAGCTCTGTCTGTGAACAGCTCAGTTCAGAACTTATGTTCAGCTATGGGGCTTAGTTATGTAGACTTATGGGATCAGTTCTATGAGTGGCGTAGGTACTATATGAAGGATGGGCTTCACTTATCGGATGAGGGGGCAAGGGCTTTAGGAGATGCCTACAGAAGTGTCATTCAGGGAAACTAGGTAGGGGGGGGACGCTAGTACCAGGGCATCAGGAAGTAAGCATTGGTAGAAGTTCATGTCAGAATAGGACAGTAGATCATAATTCCCTCAGAATTAGTAGAGTCAGCTCAAAGTATAAGATCACATGTGTGTTGCTGAATGCCCAAAGTATTAGGTCTAAATTTGATGAGTTTGAGTGTTATGTTGCCCTTGGAAAGCCTGATATAATTTGTGTAACCGAGACATGGGTTAATGAGGGGTATAATAGGGATAGGCTACAGGATTTCGAGTTACAAGGGTATAACATGTTCTCATACTGCAGAGAATCACGGCAGGGGGGCGGAGTGTTTGTATATGTAAATAGCTTGTACTGCACTACAAGAGTTGATGATTCTAGTAAAGTAAAAGAAGTAGAAACAATCTGGCTTGACATTAAAATTGGTACAGGAAACAGAGGAAGGTTGAGGATAGGTGCATTTTACAGACCAGGGAATCTTCCAAGGAACTCCCAAGCTGAAACAGACCAAGATATTTGTGAGGAAATACGTAGGAACTTTCGGGCTCAGTGTCTTATTATGGGATATTTTAACTTAAGAGGATACGAAAGTATAGCAGAGGAAACAAATGAGTGTAGGTTGTATAGGCAAATCTTTGAAGAGGAGCTTTTCATGCATCAGTTTGTAACAGAGCCAACCAGACATTGCTCCTTTCTAGACCTTGTATTCTCAGACAACAGTGATCTAGTTAGTGACATAAGTATTTGCGAAGGTCTAGGAACCAGTGATCACAATATGGTTAAATTCAATATCTCATCAGAAATGAGGCCCAAAGATAACCTTATTATGGTTCCAAACTTCAGCCGGGCTGATTTTGATGGCATTAGAAATGACCTCGCACAGATAAAATGGAACGTTGAGTTGGCAGGTTTAGATGCATGTGAGGCCTGGATTTTTTTCCAAAGCTAGATTAAGCCAAATTCAGAATCAGCATATACCCCTCAGGCACAAACGTAACAGAACCAAGGGCAAACCAGTTTGGCTTACCCCAGAAGTAAGGAGTGCTATACAAGCTAAACGAAGTGCATTTTGCATTTTGAAGGGATCTTCACTAGATATAAATCAGAAGGCCTACCAGAATGCAAGAAATTCAGTTAAGAAAAGGGTCAGAGCAGCTAAAAGGGCAAAGGAACTTGATTTAGCTGGACATTGTAATGCAGATAGTGAGAAGTTCTTCAGTTTTTATAAGTTCAGTACAGTTTCCAAAAATATAGGTCCATTTAAGGTGGATGATGTGTTAGTTAGCAAGGATAGTGAAATGGTTGAAGTGCTTAATGATCAGTTTCAATCTGTCTTTACTATCGAGGACGGAGTAGTATTGCAGCACTTCAGCCTGAGCCAGAGACAGAGGAGACTATAGGAGAGCTAGGTGGCATAAGTAGTGAACTTGTTCTAGAATGTCTAAGAAAGTAAGGCCTAACAAGGCAGAAGGACCTGATGAAATTCATGCTAGACTTTTAAGAGAATCTGAAAGGGAGTTGTCGGTTCCATTAGCCATAATATTTTCTAAATCACTCGCAGATAGTAAAATTCCACTTGATTGGAAAAGGGCAAATGTTGTTCCTATTCATAAAAAGGGAGATAGAAGTAAAGAGGAAAACTATAGACCGGTTAGTCTGACCTCATTAGTCTGCAAGGTGCTTGAATCAATCATCAAAGATAAGATTGTTGAATTCTTGGAGCAAATGAACTCATCAAGGATACACAGCATGGCTTTAGGAAGGGCCGTTCTTGTTTAACTAATCTTCTGGAGTGTTTGGATGTTGCAACAGATAGCTTTGATCAGGGTAAATAGCTAGATGTAGCTTTTCTTGATTTCAGTAAAGCATTTGACAAAATCCCCCATACAAGACTGGGGTTGCAACTTAAAATTCATGGGGATCAGGGGCAAGATTCTGGATTGATAGAAACGTGGCTTTCAGGACGCCAGCAAAGGGTGATATTGAATGGTGCCAATCACAATGGAAGGAGGTTCTCAGTGGGTTTCCACAGGGCTCAGTCCCTAAGCCCATTGCTTTTTATAATATTTGTGAATGCAATTGAGAACAGTATAGACAGCAAAGTCTTGAAATTTGCAGACGATCTAAAAGTTGTCAGGATTATTAGAGGAAAACATGATCAGGATGTTTTTCAATCAGATCTGGACAAGCTAGTTGAGTGGTCTGAAGCATGGCAGATGAAATTCAATTTGAATAAATGTAAGATTATGCACGCTGGACGGGTTAGCAGTAAACATAGGTATGCAATGGGTGGGCAGAAAATAGAGCAGATTGAAAAG
>JAXIVJ010010574.1:0-46671 GCA_036785665.1 Chirona hameri | reverse complement strand
CACACCACAGCTGCCGGTCAGGACACATCAGCCCACCACAGCTGCCCGTCAGCCCACCGCAGCTGTCGGCCAGGACTCAGCAAACCACAGCTGTCGGTCAGGACACACCAGCCCACCGCAGCTGTCGGTCAGGACACACCAGCCCACCGCAGCTGTCGGTCAGGACACACCAGCCCACCGCAGCTGTCGGTCAGGACACATCAGCCCACCGACTGTTAGGCCACACCATCATCCAGCACAGCCACCGATCACGCCAGCACAGTTATCAGACGAGACGCAGAGCCTGCCACCCAACACACCCAACTAGGCCACGTCGACACACATACTGTCGGAGGAGACGCACACAGGACCAGTAGCCCAAAATGCCATGTTTCATTGGGTGTCAAAGTGGAAAATTCGGGGAGGAAAAACCACGAGAGTGGAAAATTACCTATGTAGAAAATGGTACAATATGATTTCTGTTTTGAATATGAAAAGCAGTAGTTTTCGTTGAAATAATGTACTTTTAGTCAATATTCATGTCAATCAATGTCACAATTAATAATTTGGGATTGGAAAATTCACTCCTTAAAATGGGAAGTGAGATTGGAAAATAATTCACATTTGGGTGTCATTTCCCACCCAAATCGGGAAAAAATTGGGACACTGCAAAGGGCTGTAAATTTTATTACTCAGAGCGAGAGAAAAAAAAAACGTAAGACGTACTGAAACATAAAAACACAAATACATAAAGCAAAATACAAATGTGCTAATATATACACGCATAACGGCAGTCTATTGGAAAGTCAAATACGTTCCAAGTAATAAGTTACAAATGGAAATACAATGACACTGACATGGAACAATACATGTTTTTTAGTGGAACGTGCATCAAACGCATTATCTCTAGTAGCTTTCGTCAAACAGAGAAACACATTAAGACAATGGACAAGCAGAAATGGGTATTCATCTGATCGTATCATTCTGACGAATCCGCGGAAAGTGTCAGATTATTGAAGCAGAGTTCTAAGACGCAATCAGTCTCTCTTGCTGACTTGCTAAGTCAACAGTTCTTCTAGTCTACATACCCGCTCCATATCCATTTCCGCCCTGCGCAGCTTCTCCCAGCTGAAGTGTTTGAGGCACTTCTTTTTCGGCGCGCGGCAGAACTGTCCCATGTTGGTGAAGACGTCGGCCACCAGGGGGCAGCCACACACCTCGTCATCCGCCACCTGGCGACGGACGGAGGAAACACAGTGCGTCAGAGCGGGCCGGCCGCGGCCGCGGGAGGTCACAACGGGGCAGTGTACGGGACAGGACCCAGCCTGACAGCGGTACAGGTCCTGAGAGATCTCTGCCAGGGAGCACTAGGTCTGTCACAGCCTGACAACGGTACAGGTCCTGAGAGATCCCTGCCAGGGAGCACTAGGTCCGCCACAACCTGAAAACGGTACAGGTCCTGAGAGATCCCTGCCAGGGAGCACTAGGTCCGCCACAGCCTGAAAACGGTACAGGTCCTGAAAGATCCCTGCCGTGCCAGGGAGCACTAGGTCCGCCACAGCCTGACAACGGTACAGGTCCTGAGAGATCCCTGCCGTGCCAGGGAGCACTAGGTCCGCCACAGCCTGAAAACGGTACAGGTCCTGAGAGATCCCTGCCAGGGAGCACTAGGTCCGCCACAGCCTGAAAACGGTACAGGTCCTGAGAGATCCCTGCCAGGGAGCACTAGGTCCGCCACAGCCTGAAAACGGTACAGGTCCTGAGAGATCCCTGCCAGGGAGCACTAGGTCCGCCACAGCCTGAAAACGGTACAGGTCCCGAGAGATCCGTGCCGTGCCAGGGACCACTAGGTCCGTCACATTTGAGCACTCTCCCAATGTCAGTGGCGGATATTCATGATCCACATGCTTTTTGTGGGCGACTGAAACGAGTCATTGGCGGACGTGAGTATTGTATGTATATTTGACCCAGGTTTTGTAATGAATTAATTATTGGGATTCGCAAATATCTGTACGGAGAGCTGGTTGATTTTTCAGTTGTATTTTTGACGTTCACTCTAATCTCCATTGTATTCTTGTGCTATAGGCACTTCACGAAATTTTACTCCACAACCAAAACGCAAACCATTGACCCTCGCCCCTCAAAACACCACATACCTTCGGGTTCTTGCAGTGCTCCGGACACAGCACGCGCAGCCTCTTGCAGTAGGTCCTCTGCGCCGGGTTGTAGAAGTCGCAGAACATGTTGAACCCCTCCACTCGCGTCTGATACAATGACCCGAACGAAGTCTGACTCTCATACTTCCCAAAACACTTCTCCATATGCCGGATGGCATTCCTCGTTGGCACTTCATGTCCACACGTAACACAGTAGATGCTGTGCGGCTCCTCCTCTGTGTCATCTTCCAGGGCGGCCGGGTCCACCGTCCCGCGCCGGCCCCGCTCGCACACCCGGTCCAGCTCCTGGTGAGCGCGCGTCAGCCGCTCCAGCTGGGTTTGTGCGTCCAGCTGCTCGCGCCGGATGCGCTCCAGAGTCCGCATGTTCCGATCCTCGGCCACACACCGCGTCATGTTCCACTCCTGAATACGCTGCGGTAGGACCTGCGGCGGGGGAGGGGCGTAGTCAGACGGGTTAGATGAGGCAGCCGACAGCGGTCACGACGAGACGGGAGGGTGGCAGGGACGGCGCCGGCACTGGGCGGGAGCGCAGGCGGCCGGCGGAGCGGAGGTAGGGCCAGCACGACAGGACGGCCGGCGGAGCGGAGGTAGGGCCAGCACGACAGGACGGCCGGCGGAGCGGAGGTAGGGCCAGCACGACAGGACGGCCGGCGGAGCGGAGGTAGGGCCAGCACGACAGGACGGCCGGCGGAGCGGAGGTAGGGCCAGCACGACAGGGCGGCCGGCGGAGCGGAGGTAGGACCAGCACGACAGGGCGGCCGGCGGAGCGCAGGTAGGGCCAGCACGACAGGGCGGCCGGCGGAGCGCAGGTAGGGCCAGCACGACAGGGCGGGAAGAACAGGGCAGAGAGGGGCATGGTAGGGGGATGGAGACATGGTAGGGGAGGGAGCGACATGATAGGGGGAGGGAGCGACATGATAAGGGGATGAAGAGACATGGTAGGGGGATGGAGAGACATGGTAGGGGAGGGAGAGGCATGGTAGGGGGATGGAGACATGGTAGGGGGAGGGAGCGACATGATAGGGGGAGGGAGCGACATGATAAGGGCATGCAGAGACATGGTAGGGGGATGGAGAGACATGGTAGGGGAGGAAGAGGCATGGTAGGGGGATGGAGACATGGTAGGGGGAGGGAGCGACATGATAGGGGGAGGGAGCGACATGATAAGGGGATGAAGAGACATGGTAGGGGAGGGAGAGGCATGGTAGGGGGATGGAGACATGGTAGGGGGAGGGAGCGACATGATAGGGGGAGGGAGCGACATGATAAGGGGATGAAGAGACATGGTAGGGGGATGGAGACATGGTAGGGGGAGGGAGCGACATGATAGGGGAGGGAGCGACATGATAGGGGGATGGAGAGACATAGTAGGGGGAGGGAGAGACATGGTAGGGGGATGGAGAGACATAGTAGGGGGAGGGAGAGACATGGTAGGGGATGTAGAGACATGGTAGGGGGATGGAGAGACATAGTAGGGGGAGGGAGAGACATGGTAGGGGATGGAGAGACATGGTAGGGGATGGAGACATGGTAGGGGATGGAGACATTGTAGGGGATGGAGAGACATGGTAGGGGGAGGAAGAGACATGGTAGGGGAGGAAGAGACATGATAGGGGAGGAAGAGACATGGTAGGGGGAGGGAGAAACATGGTAGGGGGAGGGAGAAACATGGTAGGGGAGGGAGAGACATGGTAGGGGAGGCAGATACATGATAGGGGGGAGGGAGCGACATGATAGGGGATGGAACGACATGATAGGGGGATGGAGAGACATGGTAGGGGGATGGAGAGACATGGTAGGGGGAGGGAGAGCCATGGTAGGTGGAGGGAGATACATGGTAGGGGATGGAGAGACATGGTAGGGGAGGGAGAGACATGGTAGGGAGGGAGAGACATGGTAGGGGAGAGAGAGACATGGTAGGGAAGGGAGAAACATGGTAGGGGGAGGCAGAGACATGATAGGGGAGGGAGAGACATGGTAGGGGAGGGAGAGACATGGTAGGGGAGGGAGAGACATGGTAGGGGAGGGAGAGACATGGTAGGGGATGGAGAGACATGGTAGGGGATGGAGAGACATGGTAGGGGATGGAGAGACATGGTAGGGGAGGGAGAGACATGATAGGGGAGGGAGATACATGGTAGGGGGATGGAGACATAGTAGGGGAGGGAGAGACATGGTAGGGGATGGATAGACATGGTAGGGGAGGGAGATACATGGTAGGGGGAGGGAGAGACATGGTAGGGGATGGAGAGACATGGTAGGGGATGGAGAGACATGGTAGGGGATGGATACATTGTAGGGGATGGAGAGACATGTTAGGGGATGGTGAGACATGGTAGGGGATGGAGAGACATGGTAGGGGGATGGAGAGACATGGTAGGGGATGGAGAGACATGGTAGGGAGAGGGAGATACATGGTAGGGGGAGGGAGAAACATGGTAGGGGAGGAAGAGACATGGTAGGGGGAGGGAGAGACATGGTAGGGGGAGGGAGAGACATGGTAGGGGGAGGGAGAGACATGGTAGGGGGAGGGAGACATGGTAGGGGGAGGGAGACATGGTAGGGGGAGGGAGAAACATGGTAGGGGAGGGAGAGATATGGTAGGGGGAGGGAGAAACATGGTAGGGGGAGGGAGAAACATGGTAGGGAGAGGGAGAGACATGGTAGGGAGATGGAGAGACATGGTAGGGGAGGGAGAGACATGGTAGGGGATGGAGAGACATGGTAGGGGGAGGGAGAAACATGGTAGGGGAGGGAGAGACATGGTAGGGGAGGGAGAGACATGGTAGGGGATGGAGAGACATGGTAGGGGATGGAGACATGGTAGGGGATAGAGACATAGTAGGGGAGGGAGAGACATGGTAGGGGATCGAGAGACATAGTAGGGGATGGAGAGACATAGTAGGGGAGGGAGATATATGGTAGCGGATGGAGAGACATAGTAGGGGAGGGAGAGACATGGTAGGGGGAGGGAGACAGTAGGGGGAGGGAGAGACATGGTAGGGGGAGGGATACATGGTAGGGGAGGGAGAAACATGGTAGGGGAGGGAGAGACATGGTAGGGGGAGGGAGAAACATGGTAGGGAGAGGGAGATACATGGTAGGGGAGGGAGAGACATGGTAGGGGATGGAGAGACATAGTAGGGGAGGGAGATACATGGTAGGGGGAGGGAGACATGGTAGGGGAGGGAGAGACATGGTAGGGGGAGGGAGACATGGTAGGGGAGGGAGAAACATGGTAGGGGGAGGGAGCGACATGGTAGGGGAGGGAGAAACATGGTAGGGAGAGGGAGAGACATGGTAGGGGAGGGAGAGACATGGTAGGGGGAGGGAGAGACATGGTAGGGGAAGGAGAGACATGGTAGGGGAGGAAGAAACATGGTAGGGGAGGCAGAAACATGGTAGGGGATGGAGACACATGGTAGGGGAGGGAGAGACATGGTAGGGGATGGAGAGACATAGTAGGGGATGGAGAGACATGGTAGGGGAGGGAGAGACATGGTAGGGGATGGAGACATAGTAGGGGATGGAGAGACATAGTAGGGGATGGAGAGACATGGTAGGGGAGGGAGAGACATGGTAGGGTATGGAGAGACATGGTAGGGGAGGGAGAGACATGGTAGGGGAGGGAGGGACATGGTAGAGGAGGAAGAGACATGGTAGGGGAGGGAGAGACATGCTGGGGGAGGGAGAGACATGGTAGGGGAAGGGAGAGACATGGTAGGGGGAGGGAAAGACATGGTAGGGAATGGAGAGACATGGTAGGGAAGGGAAAGACATGGTAGGGGAGGAAGAGACATGGTAGGGGATGG
Source organism: Chirona hameri (assembly GCA_036785665.1). Lineage (NCBI taxonomy): Eukaryota > Metazoa > Arthropoda > Thecostraca > Balanomorpha > Balanidae > Chirona > Chirona hameri. The sequence continues at coordinate 40,703 of JAXIVJ010010574.1, read as the reverse complement.
AGAGACATAGTAGGGGAGGGAGAGACATGGTAGGGGGAGGAGAAACATGGTAAGGGATGGAGAAACATGGTAGGGGATGGAGAGACATGGTAGGGGAGGGAGAGACATGGTAGGGGATGGAGAGACATAGTAGGGGAGGGAGAGACATGGTAGGGGAGGGAGAGACATAGTAGGGGATGGAGAGACATGGTAGGGGATGGAGACATAGTAGGGGAGGGAGAGACATGGTAAGGGATGGAGAGACATGGTAGGGGATGAAGACATGGTAGGGGATGAAGAGACATGGTAGGGGAGGGATAGACATGGTAGGGGATGGAGAGACATGGTAGGGGAGGAAGAGACATGGTAGGGGAGGGAGAGACATGGTAGGGGGAGAGACATGGTAGGGGAAGGGAGAGACATGGTAGGGGGAGGGAGAGACATGGTAGGGGATGGAGAGACATGGTAGGTGAGGGAAAGACATGGTAGGGGAGGGAGAGACATGGTAGGGGATGGAGAGACATGGTAGGGGAGGGAGATACATGGTAGAGGATGGAGAGACATAGTAGGGGAGGGAGGGACATGGTAGGGGATGGAGAGACATGGTAGGGGAGGGAGATACATGGTAGGGGATGGAGACATGGTAGGGGATGGAGAGACATGGTAGGGGAGGGAGACATGGTAGGGGAGGGAGACATGGTAGGGGATGGAGACATGGTAGGGGATAGAGATACATAGTAGGGGAGGGAGAGACATGGTAGGGGGAGGGAGAGACATAGTAGGGGAGGGAGAGACATGGTAGGGGAGGGAGAGACATGGTAGCGGAGGGAGAGACATGATAGGGGATGGAGAGACATGGTAGGGGAGGGAGACATGGTAGGGGATGGAGACATGGTAGGGGATGGAGACATAGTAGGGGAGGGAGATACATGGTAGGGAGAGGGAGAGACATAGTAGGGGAGGGAGAGACATGGTAGGGGAGGGAGAGACATGGTAGCGGAGGGAGAGACATGGTAGGGGGAGGGAGAGACATGGTAGGGGGAGGGAGACATGGTAGGGGAGGGAGAAACATGGTAGGGGAGGGAGAGACATGGTAGGGGGAGGGAGAAACATGGTAGGGGGAGGGAGAAACATGGTAGGGAGAGGGAGAAACATGGTAGGGAGAGGGAGACATGGTAGGGGGAAGGAGAGACATGGTAGGGGATGGAGAGACATGGTAGGGGGAGGGAGAAACATGGTAGGGGAGGGAGAGACATGGTAGGGGAGGGAGAGACATGGTAGGGGATGGAGAGACATGGTAGGGGATGGAGAGACATGGTAGGGGATGGAGAGGCATAGTAGGGGAGGGAGAGACATGGTAGGGGATCGAGAGACATAGTAGGGGATGGAGAGACATAGTAGGGGATGGAGAGACATGGTAGGGGATGGAGAGACATAGTAGGGGAGGGAGAGACATGGTAGGGGGAGGGAGACATAGTAGGGGGAGGGAGAGACATGGTAGGGGGAGGGAGACATGGTAGGGGAGGGAGAAACATGGTAGGGGGAGGGAGAGACATGGTAGGGGGAGGGAGAAACATGGTAGGGAGAGGGAGATACATGGTAGGGGAGGGAGAGACATGGTAGGGGATGGAGAGACATAGTAGGGGAGGGAGATACATGGTAGGGGGAGGGAGACATGGTAGGGGAGGGAGAGACATGGTAGGGGAGGGAGAAACATGGTAGGTGGAGGGAGCGACATGGTAGGGGAGGGAGAAACATGGTAGGGAGAGGGAGAGACATGGTAGGGGAGGGAGAGACATGGTAGGGGGAGGGAGAGACATGGTAGGGGAGGGAGAGACATGGTAGGGGAGGAAGAGACATGGTAGGGGAGGCAGAAACATGGTAGGGGATGGAGACACATGGTAGGGGAGGGAGAGACATGGTAGGGGATGGATAGACATAGTAGGGGATGGAGAGACATGGTAGGGAGGGAGAGACATGGTAGGGGATGAAGACATAGTAGGGGATGGAGAGACATAGTAGGGGATGGAGAGACATGGTAGGGGAGGGAGAGACATGGTAGGGTATGGAGAGACATGGTAGGGGATGGAGAGACATGGTAGGGGATGGAGAGACATGGTAGGGGAGGGAGAGACATGGTAGGGGAGGGAGATACATGGTAGGGGATGGAGAGACATGGTACGGGAGGGAGAGACATGGTAGGGGAGGGAGAGACATGGTAGGGGAGGAAGAGACATGGTAGGGGAGGGAGAGACATGGTAGGGGGAGGGAGAGACATGGTAGGGGAAGGGAGAGACATGGTAGGGGGAGGGAAAGACATGGTAGGGAATGGAGAGACATGGTAGGGGAGGGAAAGACATGGTAGGGGAGGGAGAGACATGGTAGGGGATGGAGAGACATAGTAGGGGAGGGAGAGACATGGTAGGGGGAGGAGAAACATGGTAAGGGATGGAGAAACATGGTAGGGGAAGGAGAGACATGGTAGGGGAGGGATAGACATGGTAGGGGATGGAGAGACATAGTAGGGGAGGGAGAGACATGGTAAGGGATGGAGAGACATGGTAGGGGATGAAGAGACATGGTAGGGGATGAAGAGACATGGTAGGGGAGGGATAGACATGGTAGGGGATGGAGAGACATGGTAGGGGAGGAAGAGACATGGCATGGGAGGGAGAGACATGGTAGGGGAGGGAGAGACATGGTAGGGAGGGAGAAACATGGTAGGGGAGGGAGAGACATGGTAGAGGAGGGAGAGACATGGTAGGGGGAGGGAGACATGGTAGGGGAGGGAGAGACATGGTAGGGGGAGGGAGAGACATGGTAGGGGAGGGAGATATTTGGTAGGGGAGGGAGAGACATGGTAGGGGAAGGCAGAAACATGGTAGGGGGAGGGAGAGACATGGTAGGGGGAGGGAGAGACATGGTAGGGGGAGGGAGAGACATGGTAGGGGGAAGGAGAGACATGGTAGGGGATGGAGAGACATGTTAGGGGATGGAGATACATGGTAGGGGAGGGAGACATGGTAGGGGATGGAGAGACATGGTAGGGGAGGGAGCGACAAGATAGGGGGATGGAGAGACATGGTAGGGGATGTAGAGACATGGTAGGGGAGGGAGATACATGGAAGGGGATGGAGAGACATGGTAGGGGAGGGAGAGACATGGTAGGGGAGGGAGAGACATGGTAGGGGAGGGAGCGACATGATAGGGGGATGGAGAGACATGGTAGGGGATGGAGAGACATGGAAGGGGATGTAGAGACATGGTAGGGGAGGGAGAGACATGGTAGGGGATGGAGACATGGTAAGGGATGGAGAGACATGGTAGGGGATGGAGAGACATGGTAGGGGATGAAGAGACATGGTAGGGGAGGGAGAGACATGGTAGGGGAGGGAGAGAACTGGTAGGGGAGGGAGCGACATGATAGGGGGATGGAGAGACATGGTAGGGGATGGAGAGACATGGTAGGGGATGGAGAGACATGGTAGGGGATGGAGAGACATGGTAGGGGATGGAGAGACATGGTAGGGGATGGAGAGACATGGTAGGGGATGGAGAGACATGGTAGGGGAGGGAAAGACATGGTAGGGGAGGGAGAGACATGGTAAGGGATGGAGAGACATGGTAGGGGATGGAGAGACATGGTAGGGGATGGAGAGACAAGGTAGGGGAGGGAGAGACATAGTAGGGGATGGAGAGACATGGTAGGGGATAGAGAGACATGGTAGGGGATGGAGAGACATGGTACGGGATGGAGAGACATGGTAGGGGAGGGAGATACATGGTAGGGGAGGGAGATACATGGTAGGGGGATGGAGAGACATGGTAGGGGATGGAGAGACATGGTAGGGGATGGAGAGACATGGTAGGGGAGGGAGAGACATGGTAGGGGAGGGAGATAAATGGTAGGGGGATGGAGAGACATGGTAGGGGATGGAGAGACATGGTAGGGGGATGGAGAGACATGGCAGGGAGAGGGAGATACATGGTAGGGGGAGGGAGATACATGGTAGGGGGAGGGAGAGACATGGTAGGGGAGGGAGAGACATGGTAGGGGAGGGAGAGACATGGTAGGGGAGGGAGAGACATGGTAGGGGAGGGAGAGACATGGTAGCGGAGGGAGAGACATGGTAGGGGGAGGGAGAGACATGGTAGGGGAGGGAGAGACATGTTAGGGGGAGGGAGACATGGTAGGGGGAGGGAGAGACATGGTAGGGGGAGGGAGACATGGTAGGGGAGGGAGAAACATGGTAGGGGGAGGGAGAGACATGGTAGGGGGAGGGAGACATGGTAGGGGGAGGGAGAAACATGATAGGGGAGGGAGACATTGTAGGGGAGGGAGAGACATGGTAGGGGAGGGAGAGACATGGTAGGGGGAGGGAGAGACATGGTAGGGGAGGGAGAGACATGGTAGGGGATGAAGAGACATGGTAGGGGGAGGGAGAGACATGATAGGGGGAGGGAGACATTGTAGGGGAGGGAGAGACATGGTAGGGGAGGGAGAGACATGGTAGGGGAGGGAGATACATGGTAGGGGAGGGAGAGACGTGGTAGGGGAGGGAGAGACATGGTAGGGGATGGAGACAAGGTAGGGGGAGGGAGAGACATGGTAGGGGGAGGAAGAAACATGGTAGGGGATGGAGAGACATGGCAGGGGGAGGGAGACATGGTAGGGGAGGGAGAGACATGGTAGGGGAGGAAGAAACATGGTTGGGGATGGAGAGACATGGTAGGGAGAGGGAGACATGGTAGGGGAGGGAGAGACATGGTAGGGGATGGAGAGACATGGTACGGGAGGGAGAGACATGGTAGGGGAGGCAGAAACATGGTAGGGGGAGGCAGAAACATGGTAGGGGAGGAAGAGACATGGTAGGGGAGGCAGAAACATGGTAGGGGGAGGAGAAACATGGTAGGGGATGGAGAGAATGGTAGGGGGAGGGAGAGACATAGTAGGGGATGGAGAGACATGGTAGGGGAGGGAGAGACATGGTAGGGGATGGAGAGACATAGTAGGGGAGGGAGGGACATGGTAGGGGATGGAGAGACATAGTAGGGGGAGGAGAGACATGGTAGGGGATGGAGAGACATGGTAGGGGGATGGAGAAACATGGTAGGATAGGGCTCGACAGAGCATTACACGGAAATATATACCTAGCGACAGTCCCCTTAACGGGTACCTCAGGAGGCCAGACGTCTGACCCCCCCCCCCCCCAAACAAAAAATCGGAAGACTTCGAAAGCAAGAGAAACACACGATATTTTAAGGGAAGATGTTACGTTAGTCTCATGGCATGGAGACATCACTAGCGATAGCTTGGACTTAGTTTCAACTACTGACGTGCTCGCATCGCCCCAGTATAAAACTGGAGATATGACTACCACTTTAGATAGCCAAACTGCGCTCGGCCTGGTGTGACGGCGGCACTGCTCACCTGGAATATCCTGTTCCTAGCCAGGTTAAGACCGCACTGGTCGGAGCAGTAGCGACTCCCGGGCCTGCTTGGCTTCACACACTGCGGCCCATAGCACTGTTTGGCCGAGGGATCCATCAGCTCGGCTTCGTCATCTGACAGCTCCGCCCTCTTCCGCCGCCGCCCGGCCGCCGGCGCGCGGCGCGCCTCCACAGACTTACGCCGCGTCGGTGCCGGCGCGGCGGCCGGCCGCGGCGGCGGAGTCGGCTCCCGTGACAGCGGCGGAGGAGACGAGGGTCGGTTGGGTTCGCGCAGTGGCGACGGCTGCGGCTGCGGCGGCGGCGGCGGGCCAAGGCAGGAGCGGCGTTTGCAGGGTCGATGTGGCGGACCGCGGCAGCTGGAGCAGCTGCCGCAGTTGGACTCTCGCAGACAGCCGACGCACAGGCCGCAGCCGCGCGGAGGGCGAGGACGCCGCTGCTCTGCCGCCGCCGCCGCTGCTGCCGCCGCCTGGCGTTCTCTCTCCGCCTCCCGCTCCCGTTCAGCCTCCCGCTCCTTTTCAGCTCTCGCACGCTCCCTTTCCTTCTCCGCCCGAGCTCGTTCTTTCTCAGCCCGAGCTCTTTCCTTCTCAGCTCGTGCACGCTCCTTCTCAGCACGCGCTGCCTTCTTCGCCTCTTTCTGCTCGCGCTTATGGTCATTTTCATCTCGAGACCTTTTCTCGTGCTTCTCAGACTTCTCTGATTTATCGGCCTTCTCTGCTTTCTCGGCCTTCTCTGATTTCTCTGATTTCTCGACCTTCTCTCTCCTCTCCGCCTTGTCAGACCTCTCATGCGTATCGCCCTTCTCCGCCTTCTCACTCTTCTCCTTCCCCTCTCCATGCCGGCGGCTCTTGTGGCTCTCCTTGTACCTGATCTTGAGGTCGGGATTGCGGCGCCGGCAGCGGTCGCAGGAGAAGCGTTTGATGTGCGTCGCCTCTCGCTCGGTGACGTTGATACAGTCGCCATGGTACCACTCCTCACAATCGTCGCAGGCGATCATGAAGCGGCTGCTGTCGGAGGAGCGACAGATGCAGTACACCTCCTCCTCCTCCTCACCGCTGGCCGACTCAGAGTTAGACATGGTGACGGCCGGGACTGGTCAGCAGCAGAGATCAGCTGTAATCGAACACAGTTTAGTCATGGCAAGGCAGGACAAAGTGGGGCATCAATAGTCACTAACCTGTCAACAAACGATTTGCAGATTGAACTATCCCAGTCATATCTGGTACATGATGGGAATACAGTTTTTTTTTATAAATACATTTAGTCCGAATGTTTTTGAATGGATGGATTTCCGAGGTCAGGCCCCGCGCTAAGCATAGCTTGTTGCGCAGGCCCTGACCCCACCACTCGATCAAGCAATTCCTGGCGTCCGGCAGAATTTTAGAAGCGAAAGTTTTACGTGCCCGACATACCAGGACACGGTCCGCCCCGCTCTCTGACGTCACCTGACCTTGAGTGCGACCGCTGCCACCGGCCACATGCCATCCCAGTCAGGGGCAAATAGCGAGCGCCGAAGCGACTCGAACCCGGGCTGCCACTACCGGGTGAGGTCAGAAGCCCGGCGCTCTCCCAACTGAGCTACAGGGGGGAATACATTTGTCAACAGCAGAGGAGACTGTGTTCTTGAAAAAGTTGTAACTCTCAGGAAGTTCCAAGTCCCTCAAGACATCTCAGTACACTTCTTGAATCATATTGTTCAGCAACTCGAAGTTAACTCGTCTGACGCTGACCTGGGGTTATCTGGTTCTCTCAGTGAGGAATAGCAAGCCAGCTCAAACTTCAAAATCACATGGGCACTGCTTCCAAGCCCTGGTAAGTAGTTCAAGTTATTGACCATTCTATATTCATTAGTAAGGATCAAGTCCAGTATGTTGGAAGTTTCCCCTGGCCTATACCTGGTTGGTAGCAAGACATGTTGAAAAAGAGAGCAATCATTGATGACCTGGACCCAGCTATGCGAGTAGTGATTTTCAGGAGCAGTGGAAAACTTGTCATTCCAGACAATATTGGGCACATTGAAGTCACCAACCATTAGCAAGTGAGATGGATTGGAGAAACATACAAATATCAGAAGATTACCAAGTTACTCAACACTGGTGAGTGTTACCAGACAGGCTTCGGTGATGCAACCGATGAGAAGAGCATCAGCATTTACAAGTTTCAGTTTTATCCATACATGTTCCTTGAAGGTGCAGGATGGAAAGGTCTCCTGTGCAACATGTATGCTACTTTTAACATAGATGCTAACACCCCTTACTCCACTTGTGCCAAGATTGGGCTGATGAAGCTCAAAATTAGTATACAATGTAAAACCAGGAATACAGAGCAGAGCTGGAGCAATGGGATGTACCTGGGCCTTTGGTATAACCTCAGCGAGGATAATTATATCAGGCTCATTACCAGCAATCAACATGCATAAGTCTTCTTTTTTTGTTCAGAAATTGGTCAGCATTAGTGTACAGCATTTTCAGTCCCTCCCCATCATGATTCACAGAATGTCTATGTAGTCACTTCTGCTGTAGCACCCTGTCCGAAGGTGCACTTACTGATCCTGGTGCACTTGGCAAGGGTGTGCCAGTTGTGGGGAGCTGTACTTGACCCTGGTTTTGAGCAGCATTTGTTTGTTTTTTTCCCTTGTGAAAGTGAGGAATCAGCCGAGTTCTGTACAGGCAGAGTGCTGGCCAGACCAACACTTACTTCTGATGACCTGCTGTTAGTCAGTGTGCCACTGTTTTGTTACTCCGCTGGCTGCAGGGTGGGTGGGGCCACCACTGTTCCATGATCAGTGTGAACAATCCTTCCTCTTCTGATTGAGGTTGGCCTAACCTGCCTTCTTGTGAGTGGCAAGCTCATCCCTCAGCTTCTTTCCTTGTTCACGTTCCTTCTGCATCATGTCTGGGTTGAAGTTGCTGAAATTTGCAGAGTTTCTCAGTTGAGGAGCAAGCTTGAGGATGTCATACTTTGTGGATGCACTTTCAAGGGTAACAATCAGGAGTTGTTGCTTTCCTGTTTTTTTCCCCACTCAGAATGTTTTCACAGGTGAGACAGAGAGCTTAAATGCTTCCTTTATTATGGACGTGAAGAGGGCTTCATCTTCTGCTGACCTTTCTTGAAATGTTTCACCTATGGGTTCACTCAGGTTGTGGACAAACAGGTTGAACTTCCTCTTTTCCTTGTCAAGGAAGTCGTCAAATATCACTGATACATCTTGCACAGTTTTTGCAGCACCATTTGGGATGCCCTTTTGAGCCATGTCATTTGGAAGCGCAGCCACTTGCTCGGTCACTTTCCGCACCACCTTGTCACATGTGCCCTTCAGAATATTGCATAAGAAGTTTTATCTTGATGACAATCCTTCATGCTTTAGCCACTTGCTCGGTCACTTTCCGTCAGGGGTCACCACAGTTGACCCCTGACCGCCGCGGGGATCGGACGCGCGCCAGCTGAGCTCCGCGAGTGGCCGGTCGCAGCGAGCGAAAACGTGATATTTTCCTGACAGTGAGTAGTGCGGTGCACTAAGGCGGTGTTGAGCGGCACTATCATCGAGCGCCAAGGAGATCAGCATGCCAGAAGAAGACCTCACAGCCTCGCTGATCGAGTGCTTCGGCAACGCCGGTGTGGTGGGAGCCCTGAGAGGACTGCTAACACCCATAGTTAGTGAGGCGGTGGAGACAGCTGTAGCTGTAGCTGTAGCTGCAGCGGTGGCATCAAAGGATGCAGAGATCAAGGAGCTGAAAGAGACCTCTAAGGAGTTGAAGAGTTTAAAGAGCCAGCTCAACGACAACGAGCAGTACTCACGGCGAAAGTGCGTAAACATTTCCGGCATCCCCGAACACAGCAACGAAGACGCCAAGAAGATCGTGCTTGAGCTGTCTCGCATCACTGGAGCACATGTTGAACCGGGTGACGTCGACGTTGCGCACCGAATCGGCAGGCCGAAGCTCGGAAAAACGCGCACAATCATAGCCCGGTTTGTTACGGTGTCCAAGAGGCAGGCGTTCTACGCCGAGCGCCGCGGGCTGCGTGGAGCGCGGGCGCCGCCAGGCTCCCAGCTCACGGGTGACACTCTGGCGAAAACTTTCATCTCTGACAACCTGACACAGCATAACGAGCAGCTAATGTACCAGGCCACAGCTGAAGAAAAAGGGAAAGTTATTCGCCGCCTGGTCCGATCAAGGCAAGCTGAAGGTGAAAGAAAACCAGGGAGCATCTACGAAGATCTTCAAAACGGCTGACGACCTACGTGCTCTGTGCGGAGATGACCCGGTGCTTGACGAGGCACCTGTACCTGTGGCTGCGGCTGTGGCTGCGCGACAGCCGGAGGACGCCGTCGACACGGAGGGTTTTCGCAAGGTGCCCAGTCGACGCGGTAGGAGCATTGCCAAAAAGTAAGTGCCGTAGTCGACGCGCTGGTTTCGCCGTCCCCGCCCGCCCGCCTGCCTGCTGGCTGGACTCGCCGCTGCCGTGGCAGCGGCTGAGCTGCGAACTCAGCGCCTCTGGTGGAGGGTGGCGGAACTGCGGCCCGACTGGCGACTGACTGCGAGGATCCGGGGACTGCCGCTGCCCGCGCTGGACGGTCGGCTGGGCGGTCGGCTGCCGCCCCAGCCTGTGACCTGGGTCCGCCGCTGCCGTGACCGCACCGCTGCTGAACTTTACGGAGCAGCGCCTCTGGTGGCGGGTGGTGGCACTGTGGCCCGCCCGGCGGCTGGCGGCGGGCTCCCGGCGCGGTCTCGGAGCCGAGTCGGGGCTGCGCAGCGCTCCTACCGTGACTGCGGACTCGTGAGTGTAGTGAGTGCAACAGTTGTGTTTGTGCTTTGTGTCCAGACGCCAGACGCGTTTGTTGTGGTGTTCTTTAGTTACTGTATATGTTGCATAGGTGTCCTGAGCGACAGTGACATGTCATAGATACAAATAGGTACAGTTGGTATTCATTTGCATTGCATTGTTTTGGTTGTTCCCAACGTAACGAGTACGAGTTGATTGTCTTGTTTGATGAACACCAATAATTAAGCAATTTAAAATCAGGTCATAACTGAACTTATCTACGTGATCTCAAACATAAAAACCAACGAGCCAGTGCATGTTGCATGTGAAGTTGTTTCAGTGCCGCTCAACACCGCCGCCTGGGAGTGTGCCCGCCCCCAGCCCCGGCTCGGCCGGAGTTGCCGCCCCGGTGTCCGGGGAGGACCCGCTGTACAATGGCCTCCCCTCCCATGATTGCCCCCCTTGTCCGCTGACCTCGCGATGGTGGAGCCTTCTGCTCTCGACTAACCAAACTATATATTGTTTACACCCATACCCAACAGGAGAGTGCGCCACTGGCGCGTTATACAGCCACAAACCAGTACACAACCACCAATCCACTCGCCCAGGTTGTGAGCGGAGCGCACAATGGACAAGATATCCCCAACCATCACAACATACATCCAACGGAAAGTGGCATATTTTAAACATATACCCCGACTGCAATATCTTACTAGTTATCGGAGGAATAGAGCAAAACCCAGGTCCAACAAATAATCACTCACGTTCTCTAAAAAATTGCCCACGTGAATATAAATAGTATTACAGCTGCTGGACGTTTGGACGAACTTCACCAATTTGTACACGATAACGATATAAAGATACTGGCACTAACTGAAACAAAACTAGACGACGGCATCCATCCCGCCCTTTACCACCTAGATAATTTTCACACCCCATTAACACATCATCGCAATAGACACGGAGGAGGAACAGCTATCTACGCACACAAGTCCCTCCCAATTACACAAATAAAGCTTCTAGAATTGGATGGCAGTGAAGAGTGGATATGGTGCAAGATATCAATTTCAAAAATATCACTCCTTGTCTGCTGTTTATACTTGCCACCCAATCTTGACGCGAACAGACTTGAACAATTTACTGAACATCTATCTGAAAGTATTACCCTTGCAAATACATACGCAGCTACAGCAACAATCGTACTGGATGATTTCAACAGCGGCAATACATATTTAAACCAAACGCAACAAATCACTAAAAATAGCGGCGTAACACCATTCGACCACAAGCTTTTTGACACTGCAGAAACCTTAGGACCAACGCAACTAATAAAGGAACCAACCAGGATGACTGATGAATGTGCTAACTTACGAGACCTCATTTTCACCAATAACATCAGGATGATAGACGATTCCGGTACGCTATCTTCCTTCTCATGTTTAGATCACTTTCCGGTATACGCTGAATTATGCATTGAAACCTTTAAATGTCAAACACTTACAAAAACACTTTGGGATTATGACAAAATCGATTCAGATCTTTTCACCAGAACCATACAGCAAACCGACTGGACTACCATACTAAATAAAGACGTTCACACAGCTACGACAGATTTAACTCACGCAATTTTAAGCGCCGCAAAAACCGTCATTCCCACCAAAGTAGTACGTATTAAAAACAAAGATAAACCTTGGGTAAATAACGAACTAAAAAGGAACATACGAAAAAGAAATATGCTATTTAAATGCGCCAAACGAACCCAATCCCATATCGATTGGTGCAATTGGAAAACACAAAGAAATTTCGTATCAAACTTAAACAAACGCCTCCACTCAGAACACATTCAATCACAAGTTACCGAATTAATACGTAACAAACAGAGTCCATACAAATATTACCAGATTTTAAGTGATCTAACCGGCCGAAAACATGCCAATCCCATCCCTCCTCTTTTGAAACCTGACTGTGAGGTGGTATCGGACAACAACGACAAAGCTCAACTCCTCAATGAATATTTCGCCTCGCAGACACGACTTGACATCTCGAAGACACGAACACCACAAACGACACAAGATAGGCCCGTTCCCTCTATGGACAGCTTTGTAGTATCAGAAAGTGAAGTACTGTCCATGTTGAATTCACTGGACCCCAATAAATCGACAGGACCAGACGATATTCCAACAAAATTACTTAAAATATCCGCTATCTTAATCGTAGAACCATTGACTAAATTATTTAACAAATCTCTAAACCAAGGCATATTTCCCAATTCATGGAAAACTGCCAACATAAAACCTATTTATAAAAACAAAGGATCACCAGCTAACCCCACAAATTATCGGCCAATATCTCTCCTAAGCTGCATTTCAAAGATGCTGGAAAAAATAGTTTTCAAAAACATATATACACATTTATCAAACCACAATCTACTTTCAGACAAACAGAGCGGGTACAGACCAAAGCACAGCACACAACTTCAACTCATCTATTTAACCCACAATCTGTATAAAGAACTCGACTCAGGACGTGAATTTACAGCAATCTACTTAGACATCTCTAAATATTTTGACAAGATTTGGCATGACGGACTTTTAGAGAAGTGCAAAACTGACTTTGGACTGACTGGAACATCTCTGACATGGCTGCAATCTTACCTGACAAACAGGACACACAAAGTAATTGTAGAAAATAGCTCTTCTTCTCTACAGACTATAAACGCCGGATGCCCTCAAGGCTCCGTTCTGGGTCCGTTGCTAGCATTAATGTATTTGGACGGACTTTCTACGATGACAACAAATGACACCCTCTTCTTCGCCGACGACACATCACTTTACGCTTCCCACAACAACGATTTTGGTACAACACAGACATCTCTACAAAGTGACCTTGACAACATCTACAAGTATGGTCAAGATTGGAAAATCATATATAATGGCTCAAAAACGATACAGCAAACATTCTCACTCAAAAAGACACCTAATATTCCTCAACTAATTTTCGATGGCCAGGTAATCCCAGTCAACCAAAGTCATAAACACCTGGGTATATCTCTTTCCAACGATCTCAAATTCAAAACGCACATAAATGACATCAAAAAGGTAAATAGAGCCATGGGCCCAATATACCCAATAGTACCAAGAACCAAGAACCAAGAATATGTACCAATAACCATTCTAGACCAAATATACTCAACATATATAAGACCTTACTTCGACTATTGTGACATAATCTGCGACGGACTTATAACTGCGACAGACGCTTTAAGACTGGAAAGACTGCAAAACCGAGTTGCTCGGCTAATCACAGGTACGATGTTAAGGACACCGACGAATAAATTGCGACTTGAACTGGGCTGGACTTTGATGGTAAATAGACGAAAAATTCATAAACTTATACTGTATCACCGTATTCAAGCACCAAACTCACAAATGCCTGTATACATTAATTCCATTCTCCCCGAGCCTAGGATATCACAAACTGGTAGAAAATTAAGAAACTCAGAAACACTCACACAGCCTTACAACAGAACTTCTGTATTCAAAAACTCTTTTATACCAAGTACCACTAAACTTTGGAACAAATTAGCCCTTTCCGTTCGCCAATCTAATCACATGTCCTTCAAACGCATTATTAAGGAACGTTTTAGCCCACCTCCTCCACCTACATTCTTCACTTCTGGCTCAAAGTGCGGCAATTTGCTACACACCAGACTTCGGGTAGGAGCATCTCAGCTCAATGCCCACCTGCACCAATTCCAACTCACCGATTCACCAAAATGTTCATGCAGCAACCAATCCGAAACTGTTGAGCATTTCATTCTCAACTGCATGCTCCACAACAATTATCGAACAGTGATGCTAAATGAGTTATCCACCATTCTCAATATCGACTTCACATCTCTAACAAAATCAGTTCAAATAGACATCATACTTAATGGTTACAGCCTTAGTCAGGTCAGCGGACGACGGGTAGCGTATTGTGTCCAAAAATATATTATGCATACTCAAAGATTTATATAAACACTTCAGGCTCTTCCCTCTCCCCTCCTCAGGCACTTGGCGGCGGCGGCGACTGGCTCTGCGGGTGCACGGCGGGTGGGCGTCCTTCCACGTGCGGCGGTCACTGATCTGAAGTGTACGAAACAAACTGCTGTGTGTTTGCGTGTATGTCTGTGTGTATGTCTGCGTGTATGTCTGCTTGTATGTGTGAAAGCACTTGCTTGCAAGTTTGCATTTGTGAGTGTGTGTAAGTGAGCGTGTAGGCATGCATGCCTGCACGCGTATTGGTGTGGAGAGAGGTGCCCAGATTTAAGCTTTGTGCTTATGTACCGATCTCCGATACTGTCTCGTACTAATATGCTATATGTTAATAAATATTATCAACTCAACTCAACTCAACCACCTTGTCACATGTGCCCTTCAGAATATTGCATAAGAAGTTTTATCTTGATGACAATCCTTCATGCTTTGTTCAATCAGTTTGCTCTGGTCAACAGCGAACTTCTCCTGCTCCTTGAAGCAACTTTCAACAAGTTGGATGTGCTTGCGCACTACAGAATCCAGTTGCTCGACTTTATATTCCAGAGCTTCCACTTTTCTAGCTTCGTCTTTCTTCTTCATGTCATATTTGCATTCCACACATTATTAGTTGCAGGGTTGGATAAGTAGATATTTTAGAAAATTAGGGATAATTAAGGTGTATGTAGTATTCAGTTTATTTAAGGATTAGATATTTAGTCTAGTATTAGGTGCACTCATAGCTGATTTGTGTTACTAGCTTTACCTAGATCTAGTTAAGTTTTAGAAGAAGAAAAAACAAACAAACAAAAAAACAAAAAAAGTTAAGTTAAGTTAGTAAAGTATTGAAAAGTGCATAGTACCTAAGTTATATACCTAAGTTACTAGTGTATTCAAATGAGCATGACTAGGATGCAGGCGAAGGTAGCAGAGCTAGAGGCCCTTCAGGCTAGAGTAGCGGAGCTTGAGGCGCAGTTAAGTAAGTGTAGGTGTAGAGATGAGCCGCAGGAGGGTGTAGCTCCTGACCAAGGAACGTATGCGCAGATTGTGGTTAGGGGGTCAGAAAAGGAGCCTACAGGATCAGGGACCAGTGGTAGTTCTGATAGGGGCATAAGGGAGGAGGATAAGGCAAAGGTGGATAGTGCGGCTGGGGTTTGGAAGTGTGTTGGAGGGTCACGTTTCTGGAGACCCAACATTGTGGAAAGTAATGCTAGGGCCACAGACAGTAAGGATGAGGAGGGGTGCTGGGTAATGGAGGGTGGTAGCAGAATCTGGAGGAGGAAGAGGGAAGGGGATCAGGAGGGATGGACAAAAGTTCAGGGTAGAGTCAGGCAGTACAGCCCCAGGGAACATCAGCAGGTTACACTAGCAAATAGGTTCAGTGCGTTAGAGTCAGCAGCTGAAAGTGACAGGGAACAGATTCAGCATTTAGTGGTTGGGGACTCAAGGGTAAGGCCCTTAAGGCGAACATTCTGTGGGAAGAGGGACAAATGTATAGTCAAACCGGGGGCAAAAGTAGTTGATATGGGCCCTGTCATTGAGGCAGAACTTGGTAGGAGTAACCCGGAGATAGTTATAATACAGGTGGGGGTGAACAACATAGGACCTAGGCAGAGTGTGAGAATAGTAGCGGAGTACCGGAGCCTGCTGCAGAGGTTGAAGGAGTCCAGGAAACCAGTCATTGTGACTGGCATCCTCCCTCGCTGTGGAGCCAGTGAGGAGTGGTACTCGAGAGCTCTGTCTGTGAACAGCTCAGTTCAGAACTTATGTTCAGCTATGGGCCTTAGTTATGTAGACTTATGGGATCAGTTCTATGAGTGGCATAGGTACTATATGAAGGATGGGCTTCACTTATCGGATGAGGGGGCAAGGGCATTGGGAGATGCCTACAGAAGTGTCATTCAGGGAAACTAGGTAGGAGGGGGGGGGGGGGGGGGGGGGGGGGGGGTTCAGGGACGCTAGTACTAGGGCATCAGGAAGTAAGCATTGGTAGAAGTTCATGTCAGAATAGGACAGTAGATCATAATTCCCTCGGAATTAGTAGAGTCAGCTCAAAGTATAAGATCACATGTGTGTTGCTGAATGCCCAAAGTATTAGGTCTAAATTTGATGAGTTTGAGTGTTATGTTGCCCTTGAAAAGCCTGATATCATTTGTGTAACCGAGACATGGGTTAGTGAGGGGTATAATAGGGATAGGCTACAGGATTTCGAGTTACAAGGGTATAACATGTTCTCATACTGCAGAGAATCACGGCAGGGAGGCGGAGTGTTTGTATATGTAAATAGCTTGTACTGCACTACTAGAGTTGATGATTCTAGTAAAGTAAAAGAAGTAGAATCAATCTGGCTTGACATTAAAATTGGTACAGGAAACAGAGGAAGGTTGAGGATAGGTGCATTTTACAGACCAGGGAATCTTCCAAGGAACTCCCAAGCTGAAACAGACCAAGATATTTGTGAGGAAATACGTAGGAACTTTCGGGCTCAGTGTCTTATTATGGGAGATTTTAACTTAAGAGGATACGAAAGTATAGCAGAGGAAACAAATGAGTGTAGGTTGTATAGGCAAATCTTTGAAGAGGAGCTTTTCATGCATCAGTTTGTAACAGAGCCAACCAGACATTGCTCCATTCTAGACCTTGTATTCTCAGACAACCGTGATCTAGTTAGTGACATAAGTATTTGTGCAGGTCTAGGAACCAGTGATCACAATATGGTTAAATTCAATATCTCATCAGAAATGAGGCCCAAAGATAACCTTATTATGGTTCCAAACTTCAGCCGGGCTGATTTTGATGGTATTAGAAATGACCTCGCACAGATAAAATGGAACGTTGAGTTGGCAGGTTTAGATGCATGTGAGGCCTGGAATGTTTTCAAAGCTAGATTAAGCCAAATTCAAAATCGGCATATACCCCTCAGGCACAAACGTAACAGAACCAAGGGCAATCCAGTTTGGCTTACCCCAGAAGTAAGGAGTGCTATACAAGCTAAAAGAAGTGCATTTGGCATTTTGAAGGGATCTTCACTAGATATAAATCAGAAGGCCTACCAGAATGCAAGAAATTCAGTTAAGAAAAAGGTCAGAGCAGCTAAAAGGGCAAAGGAACTTGATTTAGCTAGACATTGTAATGCAGATAGTAAGAAGTTTTTCAGTTTTTACAAGTTAAGTACAGTTTCCAAAAATATAGGTCCATTTAAGGTGATGATGTGTTAGTTAGCAAGGACAGTGAAATGGTTGAAGTGCTTAATGATCAGTTTCAATCTGTCTTTACTATCGAGGACCAGAGTAGTATTGCAGCACTTCAGCCTGAGCTAGAGACAGAGGAGACTATAGGAGAGCTAGGTGGCATAAGTAGTGAACTTGTTCTAGAATATCTAAAGAAGGCAAGGCCTAACAAGGCAGAAGGACCTGATGAAATCCATGCTAGACTTTTAAGAGAATCTGAAAGGGAGTTGTCAGTTCCATTAGCCATAATATTTTCTAAATCACTTGCAGATAGTAAAATTCCACTTGATTGGAAAAGAGCAAATGTTGTTCCTATTCATAAAAAGGGAGATAGAAGTAAAGAGGAAAACTATAGACCAGTTAGTCTGACCTCATTAGTCTGCAAGGTGCTTGAATCAATCATCAAAGATAAGATTGTTGAATTTTTTTTTATTTTTTATTTTTTTTCTGTTTGTCCCACCAAAGGGATAATTTATTCAATGCCCACATATCTAAATCAACACACACACACACAGACCAACACAAACCGCACTGCACACAGTCGTGACCAGCACTGCACCGTCTCTCTACGGTTCGCGGCTTCATCCCTCCGACTCGCACCAAAGCAGCCTGCCTAAACTAAACATAATCAACTCACCTAAATAAGCCTAAACATAATCAACTCACCCCACAGCAGTCAAGTACATGTACAAAAGAGGCTTGTGCGTGTGCGCGCGCGCGCGCGCGTGCGTATGTGTGTGTGCCCGTGTGCGTGCGTGTGTGTGTGTGTAGTAGTGTAGTAGTAGTGTGTGCATGTGCGTGTTGTGTGCGTGTATGTAAATGTTTATGTGTGTATGTCTGTGTTGTGCTTGTGGTTGTGATTATGGGCGTTTGGCGTCAGGACACGAGCGAGCACGTGCGCAAAAATAATTACTGGAGGATACGCTTTAATGTTTTCCATTTATTTTCGAAGTTATCAGGTTTGTTCTTAAGCATGCTGGCAAGTTGTTCTTTTTCTGCTTCAATTCTTAATAAGTTCATCATATGAGAGGCTTCCGGTTTTTTGCCAGCATTGCGAGATCTGTAAATGACTGCTTTTGCTAT
Organism: Chirona hameri; assembly: GCA_036785665.1. Lineage (NCBI taxonomy): Eukaryota > Metazoa > Arthropoda > Thecostraca > Balanomorpha > Balanidae > Chirona > Chirona hameri. The sequence goes on along the minus strand of JAXIVJ010010574.1, from coordinate 22,183 downwards.
GGTGATCAATAGTGTTCGAAGTGCATCTGTTTCCTGTGGGAAGAACCACGATTGTTCACCGAGGTGAAAATGTATTTGGTACTCAGTGGACAGTTTTCTCTTTATATTCTGTAGAAATGCTTGTGTATCTGGACACTGCCAGAATAAGTGAGTTATTGTTTCAGTGTCGCGCGCGCAAAATGTACAAGTGCTGTTGTCGGATATCTTGATAGTAAATAGAAACTTATTAGTTGTGATAATCCTGGTTATAATTCTGTAATGAAGGTAAAGTAAATATACGGATTTCGTAGCCTTTTTAACATGCATCAAACTCCCTTCTTGATGGAATCCGATATCACGGTTCCATTTCTGCTTGAGTTTTGCATCAGTAGTGTCACATTTCTTCCTCAATGCATTTATTAATAGTGAATAGTAATATCTAGTGATATTTGGCTTATTGAAGAAAAATTGCAACTTGAATGGAATATTCGGTCTTTCGAATGAAATGTGTGTTGCGTTTCTGACGTTATTAGGTAAGCTACGGATTAATGATTCGTAGCACAGGAATGTCATTGAGATTCGGTATTGCACTTTTATTTCTTCTCGTGACAGTATATTTCCATTATCTGTATTAAAAAGATCACCAATAAATCTTAGTCCTCGATCATTCCATTGCGGGACAATGGAAGTTTTATATTTTGTATAGTCTGAGAACCATATCTGCTCTCTCATGATGTTTTCTGGTTGAAGGCTCAGCATTTTATTTAATTGGATAAGAGATTTCACCACATCACTCCAGAATTCATTTTTCATTTGCGCCTTTACCACTATCAGCTGTGCCGTGCCATACGTAAGCAGCTTAAATGGGTCTAAATGTTCTAGCTTTGTAACGGTTGTCCAAACAGCCGTAGAATTGACTAACCGTTTTAGCCATGACAATTTCAAACTGTGAATGAATGATGTTAAATCAGTCATTTGGAGGCCATCAAATTTTTGATTCTGAATCACTTTCATTCTTTTAACAAGGTCCGGTTTGTTATTCCATAAGAAACTGTACAACATTCGTTCAATCTTCTTTATGTAAGCTTGAGATGGATTCGGTAAGGCCATGAAAAGATGGACAAGCTTAGAGAGTAGCAGGGCCTTTATGACTGTAATTTTCCCTAGAGGAGTGAGATAACGTCTTTTCCATTGCTTAATATCGTTTTCTAAAAGTATGAGCTTTCTCTCTAAATTGAGCTCTGTTATATTGATAATATTGCATTTAAAGTATATTCCTAGAATTTTAATTTCGCTTACCCATTTGAGCTTATCTTCTGAACTGTTTTCCGAACTTTGTGGTTGACTCAGCAAACCAAGTGGCAAACATGATGTTTTTTCCCAATTGAGCTTCAGTCCTGATTGTGAGGAAAATTCTGAGAGCTCCTCGGTTACCCCATTAATAGAGCGTTCAGAGCCGTCTAGAAACAAAATGGTGTCGTCCGCATATTGGCTGATGCGAACTTCTGTATTGATACCAAATTGAATACCAGTTAACTTATCGGAATTTGTTATTTGATTTGCCAGTATCTCTACGGATATGTTGAATAAGTATCCAGAAACTGGGTCACCCTGTCTTATTCCTCTATGCATATGTATTTTTTCACCTAAAAAGCCATTCAGGAGAATGCGAGCGAAGTTATGTTGGTTTAAGTACATTGTATTGATAATCGCGATAAATTTATTTCCAAAATTCATTTCTTTTAGAACTGCTCTCACGTATGTCCACGACACAGTCTCAAAAGCTGCTTCAAAATCAGCTGCCATAATTAAACCTGATTTATCATGTTGATTCACGTGTGATATCACATCATACACAAGTCGACTATTCTCACCGATATATCTCCCCTTGATGTAGGCTGATTGCGATGGACTAATAATCCGATTAACAACTTTCTTAAACCTGTTGGCGATGGCAGTTGAAATAATTTTGTAATCGACATTCAGAAGGGATATTGGACGCCATCCTTTGAGTGAGTAGCCTGGTCGTCCTGCTTTTGGTATTAAAGTTATTAAGCTTTCTAGATGTGTTGGCAGTGCTACTCCTTGTAACGAAGTGAATATGTATGCTCGGTGTAAGAATACACCCAACTGTTTCCAAAAGCATCGAAAGAAGTCTACAGTAAACCCATTACTGCCAGGAGTTTTGCCCTTTTTCATGCCCTGCAGTGCTGAAGTTAGTTCCTGAAGGGTTACATCTGTATCTAACGCATATTTTTCGCTTTCATTCAATGTTTCTCTGACGTTACTCCGGATGAAAATTGAGTCAGGCTCGATTACCTGCGGTACAGAATATTTATCCTGAAATGTCTGAGTAAAAAGTGACAGAATCGCGTTTGATTTTGTGATTGTTTGGCCTTCGTTTTGTATGTACTGTATGGATTTTCTAGATGCGTTTCTTTTCTCCAATGATAGAAAATATTTTGAACTTTTTTCTCCTTCCTCATGCCATTGAGTTCTTGACCGTACAATTAAGCCCTCTATGTATGGTCTCCTATGTTCTTCTAATTCTTCCTTAGCTATGTGTAGAAATTGCTCATTTACATCACATGTGTCGTTAGTAAATAAGGTATATGCTGATTGTATTTTATTGAGTAGTTCTTTTTCTTTCATTCGTCGATTGCGAGCCTTTCTCTTACAGTATTTCACAGTCTCACCTCTAATAAGCATGATAAGTGTTTCGTAGAACAGGCCGTCTTCGATTGTTAATTGTATATCAGGATAATTACTAGCGTTATTTACGTATTCCTCATTGTATAAGGGAATTGCATATTGAAAGACGGTGCTTTTTATGGTCATATCTATAAGGTTTATATACTCGGAATCTCGCAGAACGGATTCATTCATCTTCCAAATTCCAGGACCTTGTTCTACTTCTCCTACATTCATTGTCATTACCACTAGGCTATGGTCTGTCCTATATCCTGGTTTGATTATCACGTCGCACACAGATGATATAAGTTGAGCGTTTACGAAAAGCATGTCTAATCTACCGCATTTTAGAGGATTATTTCTCGACCAAGTGTATTCTAACCTATTCGGATTTTGTACTCTCCATATGTCTACTAACGTGTTATCATTTGTGAAATTCAAGAAAACTTGCTTTGCATTTATATTATACTCACGAACGTAATTGAATGAATCAACTTTAGGGTCGATTACAAAATTAAAATCTCCTCCTATAATCGTATGATCGGTTTGAAATGACTCCAAATGATTGGCAAGGGTGCGGTAGAAATTGGGATCGTCGTCATTAGGACCATAGATGTTAGCCATTAAGTAGGTTTGTGTACCTAATTTGCATACAACGATAATGAAATTTCCGCAGTCGGAGTGTTTAACTTTAATGAGTTCATGCTGTAGGCTATTCTTAATCATGATGCATACCCCTCGACTGCGACTCGTGTAGCATGAGTGGTAACTTTTCCCTTTCCACAAGCTGTTAAAATAAGGAATCGACTCTTTAGTAAGATGGGTATCTTGAAGAAACAAAATATCATAGCTTTGGTTTTTCATGAAATGCAAAACGTCTCTACGCTTCTTTAAATCACCCAGGCCTCTACAGTTCATTGATGTTAATGTTAACTCAGTCATTTCGAACTAAACTGTGTGAACCTCGTTCACACCTGGAAATGGAAAACATGTATACAAGCAGATTGAAGGCAGGAATGTTGTGAGCTCGTGCCTGACGCCGTGTATGCGTGTGCTTGTGCCTGTGCGCGTGCGCGTGCACATGTGTGCGTGCGTATATTCCTGTGCGTGCGTTGTGCGAGAGATGTCCGTGCGTGTGCGAGAGGGTCTGTGCAGTTATGTAAAACAAAAAAGACGAACCAAACGTTATGGCAAAGAAAGAAAAACAGGTACGCGGAGCCTGCAACATCTATAAATGCTAATTTTCGGAAACGTAGTGAAAAATACAATCGGAACAGCTTACGCAATACTCGTGCCGACAGTGACTAAGCAACGAACGCTATCTATATCTAGTGTAACAGGAAGTAGTATCAGGAAGTGTGCACCACCAGATCACGGGACCTCTAAACTTAAAGACGAAGACGCCTTCTGAGCCAAGCCACGACAATATATAATATACATGCTATTTGCAAGCTTCAACAAAACAATTATACGCGGGTGCAATCAACAGTGATCACTCAATATCGTGATAGGCTCAAACACAGCAAATAACACAATCAACAGTCTGACGATGGTAAGTGCACTCTAGCTGCACCAGGACATCACACGCAGTTACTAGCAAAGCAAAACTTAAACAATATGTTACTGAAGATAACGCGATAACTCAAACTCAGAACACAGTTGTCATGAAGCTCGCAACTTTACCTCGGAAAGCAGTCGGTGCTCCATAGAAGAAAAACTGGCTCAGCTCAAGTCTCACCTCGGCCAGAAGCAGCTGTGACGGTATGCCGAGTCGGTCATCACTGAGACCGTCACCACTCGAGTCTCCCAGAGAACGTGGCACTCGGTAAACCTCAGCGCTCGCTCACGGTGTACCCCAGCTGGCGCACTCGCTGCAGTGAGTCAACTCTCATCCCCACACCGTGCTGCTTCTCCTTGAAGTAGACTTGACCGCCGCGCGAATACACAGTGTATAACTTCTTGTCGCGCTTGGCGGCCAGAAGGGACCGGAAGATCAGGCTCCGAAGCTTCGTCAGCGACTCGTTCACGAAGATTGTTGAATTCTTGGAGCAAAATGAACTCATCAAGGATACACAGCATGGCTTTAGGAAGGGCCGTTCTTGTTTAACTAATCTTCTGGAGTTTTTGGATGTTGCAACAGATAGCGTTGATCAGGGTAAACAGCTAGATGTAGCTTTTCTTGATTTCAGTAAAGCATTTGACAAAGTCCCCCATACAAGACTGGGGTTGCAACTTAAAATTCATGGGATCAGGGGCAAGATTCTGGATTGGATAGAAACGTGGCTTTCAGGACGCCAGCAAAGGGTTATATTGAATGGGTGCCAATCACAATGGAAGGAGGTTCTCAGTGGGGTTCCACAGGGCTCAGTCCTGGGCCCATTGCTTTTTATAATATTTGTGAATGCAATTGAGAACAGTATAGACAGCAAAGTCTTGAAATTTGCAGACGATCTAAAAGTTGTCAGGATTATTAGAGGAAAACATGATCAGGATGTTTTTCAATCAGATCTGGACAAGCTAGTTGAGTGGTCTGAAGCATGGCAGATGAAATTCAATTTGAGTAAATGTAAGATTATGCACGCTGGACGGGTTAGCAGTAAACATAGGTATGAAATGGGTGGGCAGAAAATGGAGCAGATTGAAAAGGAAAGAGATTTAGGTGTCGTGGTAAACAATAGACTATCAGCGTCAGACCAGGTTGTAGAAGCTAGGAAAAAGGCAATTAGAATGCTAGGGGCCATTAACAGAAATGTTTCCTACAAGAGTGAAAAGGTAATAACAAAACTGTATTGTGCATACGTTAGACCACATTTGGAGTATTGTGTACAAGCCTGGTCTCCAACATATGAGAAAGATTGCTGGTTGTTAGAAAGAGTTCAAAAAAGAGCAACAAAAATGATTAATTGTCTTGGTAGTTTACCTTATGAAGATAGATTAAGGAAATTGGGTATGTTTTCACTTAGATATAGAAGGCTAAGAGGAGATCTAATTGAAGTCTTCAAATTTGTAAATAGTCAGCATTCTGGATATTTAAAGGGTATGTTTGAGTTCAATAGGGAAAATCGAGGTAGAGGTCATCAGCATAAACTCATTATGAAACAAAGTAGGACTAGGCTACGACAGTCATTTTTCAGTAGAAGGGTTGTAGGACATTGGAATATGCTACCAGGGGATGTCGCTGATGCAGTGACACTTGCTTCCTTCAAAATTAGATTAGATAAATACTTTACAGAGAAGGGATTAGTTCATAAATACTCGTGGGATTAGCCTTCTTTTATGCAGGTAGAGTAAGGTGATTTGAAGGGGCGAGACTGGTGGAGGGGGGGGGGGATGGGGGGGGGGGGGGTGGGGTGCAACCTCGGATGGGCCCAAGAGGCTCTTTGTTGCACTTTTCTTTTATGTCTTTATGTCTTTATAACCAGGAGAGGATCTTGAACTTGTCCAGATCATGGATGGCTGGAATTTCAATCCTTTGGCATGTGTCGTGAAACCAACCTGAGTAGCAGTTACATTGAACCGCTTCCTGCCCACTCAGAACAGGGTCACCAGTCCATATTTAATGGGCCACCTTTGCAAATTGCAGACTCACTACCCATGTCACTAGATGCCCTAGAACAGCCACCCCAGGGTTTGAAGATATTTGCATCTAGTTTCTGCATGTTCCGTTTACCTTTCTGAAGCGTCGATACCTCTTTCTCACCTCTCTCGCAGGATGGTTTCTCACCGGCACAGTCCCACCGTTTACATAGCCTTGAGTCCCACCGAGCACTCACATAATTTGTTTTGACGACAGACGTCCCTGACGCTTTGCCCTGCCCGCGTTTATCTAGTGCGCGACAACGACGACCCAGGGTGATAGAGGACGGGTGGAACGGATTTTAGTATGATTCATTTAGAATAATACTAGAAAAGTACTAGATTCACTACTATATACTAGTTTTTTTTTAGTTCCATCTAAATATGTGGTAGCTTTGTGGTGCTTCGGCTTATCATTATTATTTTTATTTTTTTCACTGGTTTTCACTGGTCATTTTCACTGGTTTTGCTCCGTTCTGCTCGGTCGCTCCGATTCCCATTGAATGTGTATTGTCTGGTGAATATTTTGTGTGAACATATGATAATTTAACAGTTAAACATTGATATATTCTAACATTACTGAACATTTATTTGAATACTTTGTCATTACTATGCCTGACGAACCCAACATTGCAGTTATGGATTCTGTTAGTGAAGCCTCTGTTCATCGTGTCAGTGTCAAACCCCCTGCTTCCATGGAAACCGCTGTCCAGGGCTGGTTTGCGGTCATGGACGCCCAATTTCACATTGCCGGAATCACTTTGGAAGCAACCAAGTTCTACCATGTGCTGTCAGCCCTCCCGCCTGACACCATCGCTCACATCCCTCAGGTCACCCTGACTAGCAGGAACTTCCAGGAACTGCAGCAGGTCGTAACCGACATGTATGAGAAAACCAAACCTGAACTGTTTGAGCGTCTTATCAGTAAGACTCGGCTGACGGGACGCCCATCTCTGTTCCTCTGCGAGCTCCGTGAAGTGGCGGACAAGGTTGGTGTCGGAGATGACCTGATTCGTCACAAATTCGTTCAGTCCCTCCCGACCAGAATCGCTCCGGTGCTGGCCTCGCAGCGCGAGCTCACTCTCTCGCAGTTGGGGAAGCTCGCTGACGAACTGGTCCCCTTTGTCCAGGGGACTCTCACGGCGGTGAACGTTGTTATTGAAGGTGAACCTCAGTGCGGCCCTGGTGCGAGTCAGCACCAGTTTCCCCGCCAGTCTCAGCCCTGTCACACCTGCGAAGCTCCCCAGCGAGGCTTTCCAGCTCATGACTCCCTGCCGTGTCACTTCGCTTCTCCACAGTTGAGGCAACAACAGTCGAGCTTCCACAGGTACCCCGCTCAGGTTCGTGAAGCTGGCGCGTCTGGTGCGGTCCAAGGTCTGACACCGTTTCACGAAGGACAGAGACCCAAAGTGTGTCGTGCTCATGTGTTCTTCGGCGCACATGCTCGTACGTGTAAACCCTGGTGTCAGTGGCCATCCAGGTCTGCTAACCTCAGAGTGCAGCCCTCGTCGCGCTCGGCCTCACCTGCTCGCGAACCACCCTCACCTCAGGGAAACTAGAGGGGCAGGCCGTTAATGCAGCCCTTGGCCTGCCACTTTTTCGGGTTGCAGCCCAGGCTGGTTCACGGCCACTGAGATTTGTTGTCGACACAGGTGCTGGGGTTTCACTGATCCCACAGGAGTGTGTGAATGGTATCCTGATCCAGCCCACTGCCGTCTCCATCACTACCGCTAGTGGCCAGCAGCTTCGTGTGTACGGAGAGGCTGCTCTTGATGTTGTCCTTCCTGACCTGAAACGCCAGTTCACGTGGACGTTTGTTATCGCTGAGGTGACAGAGCCACTGCTGGGTAACGACTTCCTGTCATACCATTCGTTGATTGTCGACTGTGGTGCACAGGTCCTCCGAGATGCAACCACATCCCTCTCTGTTCTTGGAGTCCAGACGACCGAACCTGCGGTCAACCTGGTGGTCAACGACCTCTCTTCTCTTCCCGAGATAGTGCAGCCTATCCTGCGTGATCACTCTTCTGTTTTGGAACCGTGCCAACCAGGTAACATGTTCAATGACTCATCTCTCACCTCCACCCACAGCATCGACACCGGTAGCACCCCGCCGACCTTTGCTAGTCCGCGGCGGCTTCCACCTGACAAGCTGCAGGCTGCCAAACAGTCGTTTGATGTTCTGTTGAAGACAGGAGTCATTCGCCCGTCCAGGTCTCCCTGGGCCTCCCCGATCCACTTGGTTCCCAAACATGACCCCGGTGAATGGAGAGTCACTGGTGACTATCGTGCTCTGAACGCAGTGACCAGACCAGATCGGTATCCTCTCCCCCACATCCAGAGTCTGTCCACCAAACTGCATGGTATGACTTGTTTCAGCAGAGTGGACCTGCTTCGAGCCTACCACCAAATCCCCATGAACCCTGCTGATGTGGAGAAAACCGCAATCACCACGCCTTTTGGGCTGTTCGAGCACGTGTTCATGCCCCTAGGTCTGCGCAATTCTGGCGCCACGTTCCAGCGTGTGATGGATGGAATCTTCAGAGATGTCGCCTGCGTGTTCATCTATCTGGATGACATTCTGGTGTTTCCGAGAACGAGGCGCAGCACGTCGCTGACCTGCGACTTGTGTTCAGCAAGCTGGCTGAGCACAAACTCCGGATCTCCCTCAACAAGTGTGAGTTCATGCACACGTCACTCGTGTTCCTCGGGCACCAGGTGTCCGAGAGAGGGCTCAGCCCTCCCCAGGCCAGAGTAGCGGAGGTTATTGACCTGCCCAGACCCCCTGACTCAGCGGCTCTGCGCCGCTATCTCGGCCTCCTCGGTTTCTACCGGCGCATGATCCCTCGCTTCGCTGATGTAGTGTACCCCCTCACTGAACTGATTCGTCTGAACCCAAAGAGTAAGGAGCTGCTTTGGGACGAGCAGCAGTCCCAAGCGTTCAGCGACAGTAAGGCAGCGCTGACCGGGGCCTGTCTGCTGCCTCACCCACTACCACAGTGCCATGAGTATGAGTTGGTGACCGATGCCTCACAGGTTGCTGTCGGAGCCGTCCTTCACCAGATCGTCGATGGAGAGTCGATTCCTGTCGGATTTTTCTCCAGGAAACTCAGCCAGCCACAGCAGAGATACGCGGCCTACGACAGAGAGCTCCTCGCAGCTTACCTGGCCACGTTGCACTTCCGTGACGTCATCGAGGGTCGGCGAGTCACTCTCCTCACCGATCACAAACCCCTCGTGAGTGCGTTTCGCAGTCCACACGTGGCGAAGTCTGATCGTCAGCAGCGCCACTGGTCGGTGATTACCGAGTATGTCATGGATGTGCGGTACATCCGTGGCCGTGATAACGTTGTCGCCGACTGTCTCAGTCGCCCTGTCCTCGCTGTGTCCCTCGACTCGTGTGACCTCCACTTTATCGCAGAACAGCAGGAGCAGGATGAGGAGACCTCCCGTCTGCGAGACTCCCTCGAGCCAGTATCCCTCGCAGATGGTGTGACGGTCCTCTGTGACATGACGACCCCTCAGCCGCGGCCGTTCGTACCTGAGGCGTGCCGCCGCTCAGTCTTCGGCAGGTTTCACAACCTGTCTCACCCCGGTCGTAAAGCCACAACTCGCTTGTTGACTTCTCGGTACTTTTGGCCTTCTATACGCAGGGATATTCATCACTGGATGCGTGAGTGTCTGTCTTGCCAGGAGGCAAAAGTCCACCGCCACACGAGGTCCGCTCCGGGATCATTTGACGTGCCTTCTGCGCGTTTTGAAACTGTACACATTGATATCGTTGGACCCCTACCCCCGTCTGTACCTCATGGTCAACCGTTCACTTCTCCATTTCGTTATTTGTTAACCTGCATCGATCGTGCCACCCGCTGGGTAGAAGCTACGCCCTTAGTTAGTATTACTGCAGAAAGTGTCGCTTCCGCGTTTTTTGAGACATGGGTCTCGAGATTTGGAGTTCCCCTGTATGTGGTCACTGACAGGGGTGCTCAGTTTGAATCGGAGCTATTTCAACATTTGTCAGCAATGATTGGATTTCATCGCTTGCGAACCACATCTTATCACCCTACATGTAACGGCATGGTTGAAAGATTTCATCGTACACTGAAGGCAGCTATTCGTTCTCGCAAACAGGAGTGGCTACGCGCGCTGCCTGTCGTTCTGCTTGGCATTCGCGCCATGCCGAACGAGTCTGGTTTTTCCCCTTTCACAGCCGTCACGGGAACACAGCTGCTGTTCCTGCAGTGTTCTGCCGCACGGACAAGCGTCACTTCTGGGAAGAAGTTCATCCGCGAGCTGGCTCACTACATGTCGGAGATTGATTTCGTTTCCCTATCGCGCGGTCATCATCATGCCAGTGTACCATCATCTTTCGTTCCCGCCGACCTGACCACCTGTACTCATGTGTGGTTGCGCGTTGACCGCGTACGCCGCCCCCTGGAGGCCCCTTACCGCGGGCCCCTGAAGGTTGTCCGTCGGACTCAGAAGTTTTTTGTTTTGGAGCTCCCTTCAGGTGATCACGACACGGTCAGTATTGACCGCCTGAAGCCTGTATGTATGCCCGTGCCCCTTGACCAGGACTGTTCCAGGGGAGCGCAATGCCCCGCGACCTCAGTGTCGAGACCTGAGGAGGAGCGAGCGCGCCGGACACCTCCGCCTACTGAGCGCGGATCTCCGGGCGCTGGGGCGCCGCCGGGGCCGTCCTCTGGCGGCGACTGCCGGCCGCCCTCTCGCGGCGACCCGCCGCATCTCGCCGCGTCTCCGGCTGCTGGGGCGCCTGACCCACAGCTGCCCTCTCGCGGCGACCCGCCGCATCTCGCCGCGTCTCCGGCTGCTGGGGCGCCTGACCCACAGCTGCCGTGTCACGGCGACCCGCCGCATCTCGCCGCGTCTCCGGCTGCTGGGGCGCCTGACCCACAGCTGCCGTGTCACGGCGACCCGCCGCATCTCGCCGCGTCTCCGGCTGCTGGGGCGCCTGACCCACAGCTGCCGTGTCACGGCGACCCGCCGCATCTCGCCGCGTCTCCGGCTGCTGGGGCGCCTGACCCACAGCTGCCGTGTCACGGCGACCAGCCGCTGCTGCCGTCGTGTCGCGGCGATCCGCGGCTGCCCAGTGACAGTGATGGGACGACTGACCCAGTGACAGTGACCCCTCCCAGTGGTGATGGTCCGAGCCGACCTGCAGTGCCGGGGCAGTCGCCGGAGCCGGTGGTACGGACGCGCTTCGGCCGCGTCGTGAGATTTCGACGCCGGCCTGACTTCATGTATTATTAGTGTGATGTTTTTTTTCCTAATGTGTTCTGTACGCTCCGCTCTGGGATGGAAAGTCATGTGGTGCTTCGGCTTATCATTATTTTGCAGTGTTTTTACCCACCGCGTCAGCTCTAGTAGTTCCCGCGTCATATTTGTCGCCGGAACACTCCAGAACGTTATTAATTCGTATACTTTCATATTATTAATATGTTATTGGTTAACCAGATTCATCTGCAATTTGTTTTCCGTCTTCATATTTCTCTTGGAACTAATCGTACCTGATTTTCCTATAATCAGTTTCTGTATTCGTAACTTCAGTTTATATTTAGAACATAGTCGATTTCAGTCTCGGCAACGTGGCATTCTGCCCACTCTTGTTCTGCTCTCGCGCCGACCGGTTGGTTCCTTCGTCGCTCGTCTCAAATATTATTACTTTGCTCTTCAAACTTAACGTAACTTATTTATCACCATATACTTACATTCACACATTATGTAGCTGTCCACGTTTCTGATCTTCGGCATACTGCCTGGGTATTTAGTTGTCGATTCGGTTGTGGTATCATGTACCCGCTGCTCTCGCTCGGGCCTGATTCATTTGTTCTGATCTGGGTTTTTGATAACTGCAATTAATACAACTGTGGGCGTGCATCAATTCGGTTTTCTTCCTCCAATGCTTCTCGCACCACAGCTTTACCGAAGAGCGAAAGCCGCGCAGGTATTACGAAAGCGTTTACTCTTACCGAAAGCGAAAGAGTAAACGAAACAATCGAAATGAATTGTAGATTATTCATATTTGTCGCTAGCTTCTGTAGACTGTAGGTACGTAAGGCACTGTAAAGTTTTTAGCTGTTAAGTTGTCGGGTAGAGCTTGATCTCTTCCATTTTCAATTCACGTGTTTTACCCGGCTATGCCCTACTGTGTTGTGCCTGGCTGTACCAATAGTACGGAGAAGGGTAATTAAAATCATTTGGGGACTGGCTAGTGGCTACCACCGTCTTCCTCGTGATCCCAAAGTGGCCGATCTTTGGTGGCAATTAATTCGACGAGATGCAGCAAGGGAAGATGTTAAAGACCCTAGGAATTGCTCTGAACATTTCTTGGAATCCTGCTTCAAAGAGCTTCACAGATTTGCCGCTGAAAGGACACATTTTAATGCATGTGCACGAAGACAAAAAATTATCATACAGCAAAGTGATTGTGATAGCCATGGCAGAGTTTGCTGCTTTCAACCCGGAACAAGTGCTCTGCTTTGTTTACAAGGCCGCCTTCAGCTGTGCCACTGCCGCATGTGCCAATTTCTGTGCCTGCTGACAAAACACTTGTACTGCACCTACTTTGTCGCAGCAGCAGAGCTGGCACTTGTTAGCAGGAGTATGATGTCACCTGGTATGACATGGTAATGCGTCTGGCATCATCAATCTTCCAGCGAATCAGGCTCTCTAACTTCGGCTGACAACGGCACAGCAGCCGATTCGGAACGGCTTGGTAATTGTTGCTCTCTATTGCCTTCATATGGTAAAGATTAATGTTACGCTTTATAATCTACATTTAGACGTGGTTGACATGCCTGCATCCATGGCTTAGAAAATCTGGGGTTTCATTGAGGTATATTTGCCTTGCCCTATCTGGTGCTTACATTCTTGTGTAACTTGTGTTTAAATTATTCAGCTGTTAAATCTGACATAACACATAGCAGGTAGCATTATGTTCTGTTATATGACTATTGATGATCTTCTTTGCACTGTGTCTGTGTCTGTGATTCACGTGTGAATTTATGACCTAGCCATCTCAAATTTCACTAGGGAAAATATAAATTTTTGTCATCACAACTTAACACATGCAGCAGTTATATTGTATGTGTCACATATTTAACCTTTTGGTTATGTATACCTGTTATGAATAATTTTGGTTCTGGGTTACCCAGTAATATACTCTGTCTATGCGCACATGATTCATACAAAATTATTATACTGCAGGATTCAAGGATGGTGCTTGTGTAGTGAAGGAGAAGACCCAGCAGCCGATCAGGTGCCACCCAATCTGTTGGACATCAATAAACTGATGCACAACAGTTCAGGTATGGCAATTTGAATAGTTACCTACTGTTAAAAGACTGGGCTGTCTATGGTGACATCCCCATATGACTATCTATCTTTTCCCTATAATATTACACATCATTTGATATATAATGTTATGTTTAGTAATTATAGAGGTGATCACCATATAGCCATATTAAATATATTTAACAATTATATTCAATATATTTATTTTGATAGAAAACTTAATCATTTCATGAATTTCCTTTTTGATAGCAAACTTCAATCATTTCATGAATTTCGTTGAACACCGGAGATGTGCTGCAAAATCGTGACTGTTCGAAAATGACGAATTAAAAAAAAACAAGATAATAAACAAACAACACAATATTATTATTATAGACACACCTGTACTTTATGATGCATGAATGATGTTTTGCAATATGATGCACAGGGAAATGGATGTATTTATATTTAAACATATGAGAATGTTCGGGACAAAAAACATAATTGGCGTAAGTGAACATGTCTCCACTCTCCACCTAAATAAGCAGAATGACTGGGCGTATCTATTTACCCTCATTAGGCTGCATATCGTCACCAACCTTTGCTTTAGCTATGCGTGCTCTAAGACATAGATAACCTTGAAGAAAACTTAATTCCATGGTGAGGACGATTTAAACGAAAATAAAAAGGAATCGCTTGAAATGACCCATTGATGCCGATTCCATCGTTTTCTAAAAACAAAAATGATTGATTCCACCTGATTCCTATTACACTCAGATGTCAACAGAATCGAGTCCGAATCCAGTACAAACGGAATCGATTCCGGAATCGGATTCAATTCCACCGGAATGAAGCACAAGCCTGGCCTGTGATGCAGAATGGTTATTGATTTGACTGACTGAATCGATTGGAATCGTTGAATCAAAATTCCTTGAATAAAACCAAATTGATTCACCACTAGATCTTTTTATTCATGAATCGTGATTGAATCAAACCCCGCATGGAATCAAGGCTGATTGAATCAAAATATTTAAAGACTCTTAACGATTCAAGTGCACATGGTAAATTGTGCAAATACAATGTAGTCCCAGCGGCTACATTCATTTATACTGAAATATGATTGCTGTAACAATGTTTTAATGATCATTTATGTGTATGTTTCCATTTGTATTGCTTTGACGTAAATACAACATACATTCAAATGTTGAATCAAGCGTGAATCGATTAAAATATGTTTTTTTTATTCTTTGAATCGGAAAGAAGCACTTATTGAATGTGTATCCATGAATCGAGCGGTGATTGAATTATTCAGGTTCCAAAATGAATCATGGTTGAATCGTTCCAAAAAAGGTTGAATCAATATTCAATAACCAGTCTGCAGTGTGATGACCTCAATATTGGCGTGACCTAAAAGTGACCAATAATTTCTATATAACTTGTCACAAGTTCCTTCTGTGCTCCACTGAGCGTCTGCTGCCATCCATTCACATCTCTATTGGTGTCTAATTATTATTTTGTATAGGTCACCGGCATGGTCCGTGTCTCCAACTCCTGAGCGCCTCGACTGCCAGCGTCTTGCAGCGGCACATCGCGGGCAAAGAAGAGGAGGCGAGGTTCCTTCGTGTCGTGGACGAAGCGACGGATGTCCTCAACGCCAGCTACCCAGGCGACACAAAAGATCTGCGGAGACGGAGAGGCTACCGTGGCAGCGATGAACAAGAGAGGGCTATCTCCGCCGCTGTGACGAAGGCCACGCTGATGCGTGTCGGTACCGCACGGTGCATGTACCCGTTCCAGAGAGGGATGGTCATCAGCATCCGGTCGGTGCGTGGCCTGTTCAAGGACCTCCAGGCAGAGTTCGGTGATGTGTTCGTCCTGACTCGCCGGCTCACGCAGGACAGGCTGGAAGGGTTGTTCGGCATGGTGAGAGGCCCGGAAGGCTCCAACCAGAACCCCACACCGACTGAAGCGAGGGCAAGGATTCTGGAGGAGCAGCTGGATCAGGTGCTGGAGGTGGAGGCAACCGTCACCTCCGAACTGACGGCAGACCTGCTGGAGTTCACCGGACCGGTGGAGGAGGTGACGACAGCGAAAACAGACGGCGATAACGGGGAGGACATGGACGACCTGAGGGATGTGGCTGACCTGCTTCACCAGGCGAAGGCGTCCCAGTCAGCAGCATGCCGCCCTGCTGCGTCGTCAGCCGCGCGGGACACGGTCACCGGTGTGTCCGCGACAGAGAGCGCCATGGCCTACGTCGCCGGCTACATCGCGAGGAAGAGGCCCGTCGACCGCCCCCTCTGTGTACCATCCGCCTCGGCCGAGTCGGTGCCTCTGCAGGCCCTGTGGACCAGGGTCGTCAGTATCGGCGGCCTGACGGTGCCCACGGAGACATTCTACGCCACCTTCAAGGAGGTGGAGGCGGTTTTCTGTGCCCACCACGCTCTGGAGCCCGATGGCTTAAGCCGAAGGTCCGTGTCATCAAGGACTTTGTCGTGGTCCTTCAGGACAAGTTCCCACGCGTCCATCCCAAGATTCGCGCCTCCTTCGCCCGCGTCCGGACATTTATCAGGATGGGCAACATCAACAGGGCCAGACGCGCCGAGTCTCGGGCACGGTGAGGGGCGAGGAAGTGCTGGCACCACTCACAGTGAAAACTAGTGTATAGGCTGTAGTGAATAGACTGGACAGTTGTGCTCATTCACTCATGTCATGTTTTTCTCTTGTTTTGTTCATGTCGTTTTGTTGTCAACTTCTCAGGTACTGGCAGAATCGAGAGGGCTGTTTTATTTTGTAGCGTAAGTCTGCGGAGGCCTGAGGTGCATGTTACTTCCGTTGTTCTGGTGTGTGTATAAGAGGATACTGTGTGATTCGAAATCTGTTGCTAGATTTAACCCAAAGATATGGCATCCGTGATATTCAGTTGCATATTGTCGTGAGATCTGATGGGATCCTAGATCCACCACTGATTGTATGTTGTGGTATGCTTATCACGGTATCATGTGTAATCCGATATCTGTCGCTTAATTTCACCCGGAGATCCACTGGTATCTAAGATCCATTGTTGCATTTATTGTGAGGGCTGCTTGGATATCCGCCATTGCTTGGATATCCGCCATTGAATTGTGTGAAGGGATCTTCTTGAATCGGGCTTCAGTCTCTGGTAATCCATGTAGGAACAAGTTATCTCGTATGTGCGTCATCTTATCTTTTGCATCAATTGTGCCACGTTAGCTCCTACAATGCTGTTGTATTATTGCTGCTACAGTGCTTTCAATAATGATTTATTGGAGTAACTTTTCTTTCAATGGCTTGGTTGTCAGTTTTCGTAAAAGACAGGATGTGAAGTCGGAGAAACGAAGAAAAAGCTCGAAAGTATCGGGAAAACCAGTTGTCAGTTAAATGTTTTTTAACAATCTTCGAACGAGTATGATATGTAATCAATGTGCATGTGTTGCTTTACTTACGTTTTAATAAGTCTATCAATCAGTGTAAAAGCTGGAAAGAGGTATTTCACAAATATATTCATATTGTATTCGCTCATACACGCTACTACTTAGTACTCACAGCTTGTCACACTAGCAGGTCGCGATATGAAATGGCAAACGAGAAGGATAAATACGACAATTACCTATTAACAAGTTATCATCGCGGAATTATGTATGTATGTATGTATTTACGTCACGGGGCATCCACATGTTGGCGTGGCTATTAAGCCCCGGGTCGAGTGGGGGAGTAAGACATGCAGTGAAAGAGAGCACACAGTCGCACAGCCTAAATCCTAAAACCACCAACATTCACATATATCACGACAGACACGGGTCACTGAGATCAGTCGTCTTGTGGGTGTCCGTCGTCCGTAGTAGCGGACCCGAGGTGTCGTTTCACCGCGCGCGTGAAAGCTGGCGGCCCCAGCTGCGAGATGTCAGGTGGGAGTCCGTTGTACAGGGCGGGTGCCCTGCAGGAGAACCTCCGCTTACCGGCCTCAGTTCTGGAGTGGGGGACGTGCAGCTGCTGGTCCTGCCTGGTGGATCTGGCGCGGACAGAGCTGTTTGTGCGGAAGGCGCCTGCGAGCACGTCCGGTTCACCATTCGCCATGATTTTGTGTGCCATGCTGAGCGTGGCCGCGTCAGCGAGTTGGTGGGCAGTCAGCCAGCCTAGCCCTTCCCGCAGGTCGGACACGTGATCAAATTTGCGACGTCCGAAAATGGTGCGAGCAGCATAGTTTAAGATCTTTTGAATTTTGTCCAGGTTCTTCTGGGTGCCATTGCCGTATACAGATATGCAGTATCTGACGTGCGGGAGGACCAGCGCAGTGACCAGTGTGGTGATGATGCCATCAGGTAAGAGGTGGCGCTATTACTAAATATCAAGCCGGAGAAGATGGTTTAAATCAAGTTAATTTCGACAAAACATTTTAAACAGTTTATTTTATCGATAAAAACATAGTTATCAACCATCAAAAATAATATAACATCATTCCTGCGCTAAATCACCCTTACCCGAGCGGGATTCGAACCCACCACCCTCGCGTCCGTAGTCCAATGCGCTACCGACTGAGCTATTACCACCGGCACACCGGCGCCGCCAGAAACTGGCTAGACCGGCACGGAGTGCAGTCAAAGCTTTACCCCTCACGCCCAGAGAATTCGGCTTGGTTAGGTGAAAAATGGTAGAGGAATCATCGCGAGATATTTTAACTATCTTTCTTTGGAGAATAACTGCAGGAGAATCGGTTGAATAGAACTCGAGATACAGCTTCCCAAAGTTGGGTCATTTAACACGTGAACCCTATGGGCTAGTAGGAAAGTCACGCCCAAGAGATATAGTGCTGCCAACTCCCTTCGGAGGGGGCCGACGACGAACTTCCTGCGACAAACTCGACAAGTGCTCAGGTTTGGGTGGATTGTTAGCTTGCATCGGTGGTGTTGACACAACAGCTGATTGTGCATTTGAACCAAGCCTTTTGTCCCGACGAGGCAGAACCGGTGAACGATCTAAGATCATTTGCTTCCTTTTTTGCGTTTCAACTTCAGGCAAGATTAGTTAAGGAGGTCGCAGGCTCAGAGGATTATATTAGTAAGGCTCCCTATTAATCAATCACCAAAACAGACAGAACAACACCAAACAGACCACTCGCCACCAAAATGGACAAAACGCCACCAAAATAGACACTCCATAGCCAAATAGATTAATGCCACCAATTTGGACAATGCCACCACCACATTGGGCACTTCCACCACCAATATAACACATCCTGCAGCCGAAACGTCCACTTGAGTATCCAGATGGAAGAAAAAATGTCCAAAAAGGGCACTCACAGCCTAATTGGCTAATTTACCACCAAATCACTTAGGCCGAATACCAAAATCTAGTAGGGAAGGTATAAATAAAAACCAGAAATTAGTATATTTGACCTCGTCAGCTAAACAAGATCATATTCTAAACCAAACTGTCATGCCAGATAGCGTCGTGACAACTGACAAGTACGGGTCCCGCCGCCATTGAAATTGGAGGGTCCAAAAAACCGACCAGATTAGCCGACGATGTACCATGCTCCGCAACTATGGGACCGATCTACTTGATTTCTTCACCAATCGATTCCGACTGCTCGGAATGGGTGCCGTTTTGAGTTGTATTCACTTTGGGGCAGTCTAAGTGGACCAAATTGGACCCGAATTTCCCCGTACCAATTTGCCGACGGCGTCATGCTCCGAGCCTATGGCCGGACCGATTTGGACGGGGTCTTCACGATTCGATCCGGCGTGGTCCAAAACGGTGCCGTTTTGAGTTTTATGCACTTTGGTCCAATGTAAGTGGACCAAATTGGACCAAAACCACCAAAAATCGTTGACGACGACGACATGCTCCGAACCTATCAGACCGATTTGGGCGGGGTCTTCACCATTTGATCCGTAGTGGTCCGGCTTTAGTTTTCATTTGCATTTTACCCACCCCAGCCTAAAAATCCTGGCGACGCCTATGAAGCTAGGTCAACCGGCATACCGATTTATCTTGGATTTATCCATCCTCCCCGTAACCTAAAATCCTAGATCGATGCCCATGATCGCTGATAACGGTGAACAGGGAGTATGAGACGCTTCAATTACGTATATTCTGGCATGTCTTTGACCAGCAAGTTGCTTAAAAAAGTTATTAATTTGGGTGATTGTTCAAAGTCCTCCGCCGGCACCCTGATGCTGTTCAATGTTCATGCTGTTTAGTCGGGTTTCTGTATTCCATATTCCATCTGGCATCGTTGGTGGTGGATTCGTCTTTTTGGTGGTGAATTGGTCTTTTTGGAGGTGGCTGGGGCCATTCTGGCATGTTTGCTAAGTTGATGGGGAGAGTGTCCACTTTGGTGGTGGAAGTGGTCATTCTGGCTGTTCCATTAATTTTGTCCCTATTAGTAATGCTAACTTTTCAATCAACCAAGGTCATTGGGTGACGGTGGTGGCATACGGCAGAAGCTCAATGAGATACGTCAGACCCCGCCGATAGCTTTATCATAAGTCCAACCAAGAACCCACCAAATCAGTCCAACAATGTATCAGTATTAGGTCATCCCAAAGGCCTGATTTTTATTCGCAATGCAAATAAAATAAGAAGACCCACATTCAGGACATACTGCTCAGTAGATTCAGGAATGTCAGAGTGAAATGCCTCACCCTTAACCTCAAGTTGATTATTCTCCCCCAATGCATTATTGATGTTATGTACTGATTTAAACACTTGGTTTACAGCTATAGCAAATCCTATATGTAAATTCCTCACCTATATTCAAAAATTGCTTGCACCACGTCCACACCCCTTGCAAGACCTCCCAAAAATACACCTGCATTTTGAATCACTGTCTTGATCTGATCACGGTAAATAGAATACTCACAGTGGATATAATCAGGGGCGCAGCCAGGGGGGGGGGGGGGGGCAAGGGGGGCAATTGCCCCCCCCCCCTTACAGGTCACAGGGGGCCCCGCCGAGATTGGCCCAGATACCATTTGCATTAGCTAAATGGCTTTCAAAAAGTCACAGAGGAGCCCTCAAACCAGGAAAGGGGTCACACTGGTGCATGTCAAGGGCCCTCAGAGACACTGAAAGGCTTTCGAAGCCAGCCCAGGGGGCCTCTTGGGCATGTCCAGGGGCCCATTCAGCTCACCGATGGGCCCCAAAAACCGTCCAGGGGCCTCTCGAGCATGTCCAGGGGCCCATTGAGCCCACGTAAGGGCGCACAAACATGCCCAGGAACTTTAAGAGCATTCCATGGGGCCCATTGAGCCCACTCAGGGCCCCCAAAACCGGCCCAGGGGCCTCTAGAGCATGTCCACTTGTCCAGGGGCCAATTCAGCCCACCCTACGGCCAAACAAACCTGCCCAGTGGCCTCTCGAGCATGTTCATGGGCCCATTGAGTATGTTCAGGGGCCTCTCAAGCCTGGCCAGGGGCCCATTATAGTCTGTTTTGGGGCTCTTTGAACCTGCCCAGGGGCCCATTATAGTTTTCCCAGAGGCCCGACGAGTCTGTTCAGGGGCCTCTCGAGCCTGCCCAGGGGCCTCTCGAGCTTGCCCAGGTGCCCATTGAGTCTGTTTAAGGGCCTCTTGAACCTGCCTAGGGGCCATTAGAGTCTGTTCAGGGGCCTCTCGAGCTTTCCCAATGGTCCATTGATCCTGTTCAGGGGCCTATCGAACCTGCCCAGGGGCTATTCAAGTCTGATCAGGGGCCTCTCGGCTTGCCAAGGGGCATTGAGTTTGTTCAGGGCCCTCTCGAGCTTATACAGAGGGCCATTGAGTCTATGAACGGGGCCCTCGAGCCTGCCAGGGGTTGCTAGCCGTCGCCTGGAGCGCCTGCTAGCCGTGGTCGGCGCAGTCATAATGAGCGGTAATGTGCTGTACTCTTACCCACCTGGTGCAATGTTTTCTTGGGTTCAAAAATGGTAATTTGATATGTCTGATGCGTTTTTGAATTGGGGGGGGGGGGGGCGGTGGTAGTACAAAACAATTTAACAATTTTCCTCTCAGGAGAGTGTGTGCTTCAATATTTGTTAGCCAGGGGCGTCGCCGACGGGAGGGTCGGGGGGGGAGGTCTGGGCAAACTCCCCGCACTTTTAGAAGGTAGGGGGGGTCGACCCCCCCCCCTTTTGCGGAAAAAAATAACCATTTATCGTGCAAATTGCCTTTGCAGTGCAGTCAAAAACTGAAAATTTGCGCGCCGCTTCGCGCATGACATAAGTTTCGCAATTGCTTATACAAATTTGGGAAATGGGAAAAATAATTTCATTAAGTGTCTGTCAGAGGCTATCCTTGGCGGGAATTACTGGCCCCAGTGCCCATTCCCTTCCTAACATATTCACTTTAAGTTTCAAGCAGGCTACATGTTTAGCTAGTTTGCCGAGTTCCGAAAAGGCGACGCGAACGCAAAGACGAGGAGACCGGCACCCGGAAGCTGCTCCAGCGGTGAACAATTTCCTGGACCGAAGAGCTAATAGTGGAAACAGACCAGGACCATCTCATCAAGCCATCTCACCTCACGGTCTGGTTCCAATATTAACATTTCGTTTTCCAGGGAGTAAAGTTTAAATTTGCACGCGCTTCGCGGCGTCACATCGGTAGTCATCGTCATAACGAAGCCATAGTCATCATCATCGGTTT